>JAZGTJ010002767.1:0-39899 GCA_036877575.1 Botia almorhae | reverse complement strand
GCCGGCCGGCTTTATACACCCCGCTTCCGTCGTGAGCCGACGCACTGCGCTTTGCCCAAATGCTCATTGGCTCTCTCCTCTCGGGCCGATGCTCATTGGCGCGATTTTTTACTACGCGAAGRTGATAGGGCTCTCAAGCAAGACCCCATACGTCAGTCACTTGACGTAACGTCTCCGTTCCCTCCTTCAGGGAACGGGGGTTACATATGTAACCAAGACGTTCTGTGTTTAAGTCCAACTTGTTACCTCCTTGTTCTGCGTAGTTACAGGGTAAATACAACAGTTGCGGGCTGTAAATAAAGTGGTGCTTGTTACCCCCTTGTTCTGCATAGTTACAGGGTAAATGCAACAGTTGCGGGCTGTAAATAAAGTGGTGCTTGTTACCCCCTTGTTCTGCATAGTTACAGGGTAAATGCAACAGTTGCGGGCTGTAAATTAAAGTGGTGCTTGTTTTTTTTTTTACAAGTACTAATTTAAAACTTCGTGAAACAAAGCTAATGCTAATGCTAGGTTTAACTGTTCCAGCATACTAGTTTAATATTGTATTTACCCTGTAACTATGCAGAACAAGGGGGTAAAAAGCACCACTTTAATTTACAGCCCGCAACTGTTGTATTTAACCTGTAACTACGCAGAACAAGGGGGTAACAAGCACCACTTTAATTTACAGCCCGCAACTGTTGTATTTATCCTGTAACCACGCAGAACAAGGAGGTAACAAGTTGCACTTAGAAGAGCCTGTTCCTTAGAAGAGCTACAAGTGCCCCACAGAACAAGACAAAATATACAAAAATATTGCAGTAGTTTTAATTTAATTTTTTGATGGCCAAATTAAACTCTGCATTTGTTTTGCTATAAAAACAGTATACATTCACTGAAATACAAACGTTGCATCATGCATTTGGAAAGAGGTAAACTTGCTTTAAGCTGCACTGAACCTTGATGGTATATCATGCAAAATGTTTTGGTGATGGTGTTAGGTTGCAAGTTGCTGGTGCGTCTGAGATGGACGAATAATCTCCTACCCCAATCTACCCCATGGTTAAAAAAATACCTAGGCCTGTAATAAAATAGGCTAACAATATAAAATTATGAAAAGTATATTGTCTTTCTAAATCACTCATAAATATAAAATTGTTGTTTTGGTCATACATATCATACCACGCAATATTAGAATGGGTACCCCTTAGTTTTAAAATACTTACAGTATAAATAATTTGTAATTTGACAGGTTGTTTATTTCCCGTTTATTCCCCAAACGTTGCATAATATTCCCCCATAGGTACTGAATAGGTATGCTATAATTACAAAAAAGATACGCGGTAACTTCAATTTACTTATGCGGTTTGTTGCATGTTAATTATCTGGTTTGTTACCCCCTTATAACCACGTACCACGTTGTTCCCTTTTACCTACCCCATACGTTCTTTATAGGTACACTATAATTACAAAAACGTACACCGTAAATTCAATATACTTAAACAGTTCTTTGCGGGTTGTAATCTAAAGCGTTACCAAAATTTGTATATCTTCACTTGAGTGAAAATATTTAGAACACTCTGAAGTGGTTAATAAAATCTGATAATGCAATCTGGTGGTTCAAGGTGCAATTAAAATTTAAATTTGTAGTTTATCTTGTCCTAAAAAGCATTTTAGAAAATGTATGGAATAAACAAGATAACAAAACAAGGCCATTGTATTGTATTAAAATGACTGATGGGGTTCTTGAATCTTACGCATGTAAACTGTAATTAATATTTTTTAAAATTGACAACCTCTCCAAATTTAAAATAATTGTTACATGAATGTATTTAAATTCTGAGATATTTTCAGGTATTATTAGCCATTGACTCAGAAACAGATTTTGTGAATGTTAAGCATGTTTTTCGCATCTCTAATTTAAAATTGGATGGACGGGTGTTTAGTTTTATTTATACATTTAGTTTTATTTTCATCCTGTTTGTTCACTTTAATTAGATTTGATCTGTTTTATTGTAGATTTTTGCTAAGTTAAGCGAAATTATTGATCTGAGACACTGAGACATCTGAGACATCTGAGACACAGTCAGCAGCTTCATTGTTCTTTGAAACTGATACTGATAATCCTGCATGTCCCCTTTTTTTATAAACCAGCCATCTGTCTGCACTGCCTGTTTTCTTATACAGTAGTTTATATTGTATACATATAAACTACATATCATTATACATCTTTATATCTGTTATACATGCATTATTTTTAAGTTTTAGTTTAACAAGTTTAAGTTTAATAACACTCAAACACTTAGTTCTCCTTAAGGATCAGCAACTTTGCAACTTTTTTCTGCAGTAGATGCATTTAAACTACATAGATGCATTTAAACTACTACTTGAAAGATATCAAACTACTTGTTATCAACTACAGAAAGCCTGGGGAATGGTACTGACTGGCACAAAGAGTGGATGGGACTAAGCCCTAAATTATTGGTGTTACCTGACAGGCTACTATCAAGAACTTTCTTTTAAAAGACAATTTAGTCATTAGATATCTTGTGAAAAGTATTAAAAGTCACACCGAGTTAACCAACCAACTTGTTTCAATGAGGAACAGAAAAAGAACAGGAATGGAATTTATTTTCAGCTAAGTATTTCTACTTAGCAGAACGGGGGTTCACTCTAGATAACCAGCATTATTGGGGGAAGCCAATTACAAATTATCTTGAAACCTGTGTTATGACCGATTCCTTTGTTGAACCACTTAAGTCTTTAGTGAACTCTCTTAAATCTTTGGCAACTCTTCTCAGACACTTAAAGACTTCAAATTGCCAAACAATCTATCCTAAATACCTTATTGTTTCAGCAAACGCCCTGCAATTGTTAGTTTCAAACAGAGATGGCGTAATGATGTAATGAGGTCTTATCTGGTGAAAGGTGATGCAATTATGATGAACTTGGAGAGTTTCCACTCAACAAATTTTTATCTTCCTTCTCTACTTCATTCTCTCTATTTTCCCTCCTCTCCCATCAGGGCTTACACTATCTCCAGAGATATAGAGACATGGAGGTTGCCATCTTCTCTTTTAAAAAGAGAATCTCTGCCTACATCTCCTCTAATTTCTTTCCTCAATCAGTCCTCCTTTCGTCTTCACCCGGCAGCCTGCTGCAGTACATTTTTCAGTTCATTACAGAAATGTCAAAACAATCAGATCACAGATATGAATGACACAGAGCTCTCGCTGACTCCTGTCTACTTTAATATTCTTACAGTACAGAAAAACAGAAAGTTCTTTCTTCTGGCTTTTTGTTTTCTTAACATTTTCATTCTTTCCTTTTGTATTATAGCTTTTTCTTTGTTGTGCTCTATGCAGTGTTCAATTCAATTTTATTTATATAGCGCTTTTTACAATGTTATATTGCAGCTGTCAGTCAGCCAACACACATTAAGCTCATTTCCTATGTGTGTTAGCTTGTGTTAAGCACACACATAGGCAATGCTGCCAGGACTGTGTAATTCTCAGCCCTTTGTTTGTTTTCATCAGCTCTGAGTCTGTTTGTTTCTTTTTATCTGTTTATCAGCACTGTCCTTTGCTTCCATACCTTTGCCTCTGTGTATGTGTGTTTATGTAGAACAACTATAGAACATTTATGCAGCATCATTGTCACAGCAGCTGGATGAATCTGTGACCACTGAAGCATAAGGCTGCATTAGACTGAGATCATTTTATCAGCAGGATTACAGAACACATGTAAATACACTCAACCCAGCTAAAGGATTTCTGGATTTCCATCTTAGATTTAAGGTATATTTCTCCCCCAATTTGAAAATTCTGTCATTCACTCACCCTCATGTCTTTACAAACCCTTTGAATTTTTGTTCTCTGGACAGATTTTGAAGGATACCCAAAAATCTTTTTAATCATATAATAACAGCACATAGTGACCAGTTGTATAATGTTTTGAAGCCAGACTGAAATTTAAAACCTTATTCTACATCTAACATTTAAATTTGCTGCATTGTGATAGGTCACGTAGAACAGACATGGAGTTTACCAAACTTAAAAACAAAACTGACATGATGTGCCATATTTAAATATGTGAACACAAATTACATAGAAATATATGTTACAGCAGAGACAACAATATTCAGTGGTTAAAGACTAAGGATGTTGATTTGTTCCTTACACAAGACTTCATAAACTTGAAAGGGAGAAAGCGATAATAAGATATAATTCATTAACCTGTGGTTGTCCAGGTACAGAGAACATTAACGGTTCTCTTTTGAGAAAATCCCCCAGCATTGACGTAATAACTATATAAATCACACATGGCTCAATTTGTAATCTGCATTAGATCAAACACTCATTCCTTTGTTCCTTTCCTTGTTTTAAATGTAAGCATGTCATTATTTTGGACTCAGCACTCTCTCTCTACTGCCTACAGAAAGTACTGCATGCTGTGTGTTAGTAAGTAATAATACAAAGCCATATGTGAGTGACACATTTTCCCTTCCTACTCGATTTTCCCTATGCATATGTGAGGCGCAGAGAGAAGCTGAGCCTGCTGGCATGTCTGGGAGCCTTCCTCCTGGGAACGCTTTCACTGTCACACGTCTGAGGTTCTCCACCTGTGAGGCAGTACGGCAGACCCCCTGTGAGGCTTTGTGCTTCCTGAATCCATGAGTAGACCTGTCGTCACAAACGCACACGCACTGGGATGAGGTCATGCTGAGGTCTGAGCACACTTGCCGGAGAAAGCGGCTGACATTTTTAGAAGAAAGGATAAATGGAGTGGTAATGGGAATAAAAAAGGAGGGTGTGGTACAATGGATGGAAGATGAAAGATGCAGGAGAGGCGTGAGCTAAGATGGGGATACATTTTTCATTTCGAATAGTGCTTTGCTGACAGGAACCAGAGAGAGTGAGAAAGCAGTTAGCACTTACAGGACTAATTAGGGTTAGGAACTAAAGAAACTGGGGCCTGTCCTCACACAAAGTGCTTTTGAAATCAACAGTGTTTGTAAAATCTGACTTCTGTAGTGTCATGTGTTTCTGAGACATTATATTTAACAAGAATATCAGGAATTTATTAAATTGTAAAAGTCCAGAAGCAGAGAAAGCTGATACATTTTGTTAAAAGATTTTAACACCACAGTTTTTTTCTTTGATATAATTCACATAAATTGTTTTCTCTAGACAGCAAAGATATTACATATAGAGAAAATGGAAGTTTCTTCTAAAATATAGACACAGAAATCTGACATATGTCTCCATTAGAATTTCAAAAGTTCTTGAAAATCTCAAACTGTGCTTTTTTTTTAAATTTTAGGTTTTAATATGAACCTAACATATTTCTTATTAAAAATATCCAAAACCAGATTATCTTGGCTTTACAATCTACAACCAAAGTTTATAGCTCCATACTATTAATGTTTTAACCACTCATTTGCATCCATTTCTGCAAAGCAAATTTAGGAGAAACAAATGAAACACAACTTTATAACACAGTATAACACAACATCAAATCTCCTGAGTTATGAAAGGGTGACCTCCAAGCAATAAAACAATACGGTCAGAAATGTTTATTAAGAAAATTAATGGGATCAGTGTTGACTGTGCTTATCTGTTCTGCTATAGACAGCCAAGCGAAGGCGGACAGGTTGTTATTGGCAGAGAAAAACCTCTGCCAATAACCCTCTTGTCCAAAGTAGAGACACAGATAGTCAGAGTATTTAATCTTGTGCCATGTGTGTGATGTGTATTTGTGACTGACAGCCTGGGGTGTGCAGGTATAAGCTGTCAGCATTCACAGATTTACACACAGCAAAGAATGCTGGGAGAATTGTGTGTGTGTGTTTTATTTATTTGTGCAAGCTTGTATGTATTTGTTTGTGTGTAATTGTTTTAGTGTCATTTTTCTTACATATTTGGAGTGCAAATGATGTGTTTATTAATAAACAGTCAGGATGACGGGGCTTGTTGTTGGGCTGTGTATTTTAAGGGATTTCCATGAAACACCTAATTATAGGTTAAAACATTTTTTCTATTCCTGGGTTACAATGACTTTTAACCATGAATTAAACAACCTTTCACATTCATTCAAGTCAACATGAAATTAAAATTGACTATTTTCCCATTTTACATTCCCAAAGCGTGTAAATTGTGTCATCTCTCAGAGAGTCATCTCTTTCTCAAGACCACTCTGTCTCTTAAACTTCCTTTATCCCCTCACGTCACCAAAACTGACAGACTGACAAATAGGCCATGTGCTTGCAGTGTGTGTAAATATTGTAAAAAAGGAAATAAGGATGTTAGCCCAGGGGCTAAAATCTCCATCCAGGGTTAGTAATTAATGTCTGGTTTAAGTATGTGCATCGAGCAAAACAGGATTATATTGAATTAGGGTTAAAATTGAAATAAAAGTGTTAGAAAGGCCATTAGCGTTAATCTGAATTCAGACAAATTAGGACTTTCAGACAGACAAAACTATCACAGCCAAAGCCTGAAACACAAACATTGTTTTCCTCTATATGATAATGTGCTTCTTTCACTCATCGCCAGATGGTGTAGAAAACAATTGCATTTTATGAAACTCAGAGGCTGTCTCTCCCTCTCTTTTCCCCTAAGAGTCACATCAACTTTGATGCAAAACTAGTGAGTTAGCAGCATTTTAAGCATCATAGCTGCACTCCTAACATGGAAGTTGTTCTAAATATTAGGCAGTATTGTTATGTTGCCCGAGTTATCTCATTTTCAAAATCTAAGGCAGCAGTGCATGCATACTTTGCAGATTAAGCAATCCCAGAAGGTATTTTGTTGAGCTCAGTAAAATAACAGTTCAAAATAGCTCAATCTAATTCAAAAATGTTCAAAAAACTTATTTGGGAACAATGAGATGTGTTCATCACTTATGTGGAGTGTTTCAAATCAGTCTCTATTGAGGTTGCCTGTTTGTTTTCTTGTAATGGCAGACTGCAGTTTTCGGGAAAGATCTCTTATTAGGTGGGGCAGGATTTAAGAAAAGGAATAAAGTGTCAGATTACTAAACCTCTAAATTGCTCTCAAATTGCTCTCTCTAGGTCTGTCTGTGAGAACTGAGGCAGCTTGACTTAAGATTTGCAGGCAGAAACCTGAATCTGTCGGGCAGACAGGTGACATACAGCAATTAGCCAAAATGAGAACCAGTAAGAGGCTTGTGTCTGCTTGTGTAATGGATATGCAGAGGTAGGCTATGCCTTACTTGCCTTGTGTTATTAAAATGGAAGAAGATTTTGTGTAATTAGAGAAGATTATAGGTAGTTAGAAATGATATGTTTAAGTTGCTATGTTCTATAGAAATGATGAGAACCATCTGTAACCAATCATCTGCTTGCGTTTAACAGGAAAATAAGCCTTTGTAACATATGCAAAGTTACATCTTTTTAACAAGCCAGATCTTTTAATGTATCGCTCATGTAACAATCTTTGTGATATGTATTGAGTTATGTATTATGTTAATATTCTTAAAGAGTTATATACTTAGAATTATTTCCATCATTTACTAACCTTCAAGAAAAGACGATATTTCAAGAAATGTCTCAGCGGTTTTGTGTCCATACAATTGAAGTCAATGAGTGCCACTGTTCTTTGGTTTCCAACATACATACAAAATAATGGTATACAGGTTTGCAATTACATAAGAGTGAGTAAATTATGGAAGAATTTAAATTTAAAACCCTTAGTATGATGAATAATAATAATAGTGATGCTTGCCTTGGCAAATGCTGCTAATACTCTTGGTTATTGCACTGTAGTGTGTATTTATATACTAAGCATCTCTTTATCATTGCCACAGTATACACTCCATTGCTCAGTAAAATAATATGGTTAATTAATTGAACTGATTATAGCAACTATTGATCCATGCAAGTGCTAAATGGATGCAGCAAACTGCATGAATCAGGCACTGTGATGTCATAAATCAGGTCTAATGCAGTGGGCTGCAGAGAAAGGCACTCTGTTAAATTACAGACCCCATTTATGGCCTTTCATGGGCTTAAACTCCCACTGGCCAAACTCAATATGCACTTAAAGTAGTACACTCTACCCTTCCTCACGCACACACCGGTGACTTCATACTCTAAAAGCACAAAGCCCTGAGTAAGTGTTTGGCTCAGACCAGTGCAGTCAGAGGTTGTTAGCAGACCACAGAATCGATCACTTCTCCAAGATGGACACACAACTACAAACATAACATTTACCTAGGGGATCTTACACAGGCTGTGTTCAGAATGGTAGACCAATATACTGCATAGTGCACATTCCATACTTTATGCTTTTTTGCAGTGTTTCAGTATTTAAAATAGTATGAGTCAGAGCTGCTGAACTGTGGGTGGTGTATATGTGTGATGTATCTTGACATTTAAAAGGTGCTCAAGGGACCCAGGTTTAAATCTGGCTTGTGTCATGGTCTGACGTTACCATCTTCTCAATTCACTTTCCTGTGTACACTTTACTGCCCTGTTCAATTAGAGTTAAAAACCTCATAAATAACACACACACATTTTAAATGTTCCATTTTCAACCTTAAAGTTATTTGTTTTACTAATATGCTTTGCTGTGATTTATCTTGTAAATATGGTTATTTTGCATTTTTATTTTTTTTATTTTTTTTGCCAATTCCAGTATGGCCTGTGGTTCATTAATGTCGAGCATGTTGAACTTTGGGATAAAGTACTCATTACAGTATGCGTTGCTGTATACTACTGTATTGATTTTTAATGGTTATCCATGTTGTTTATTCATACAAAAATTCATAATGTGCACAGTATTCTTTAAAAAAATGCTTCAGTATATGCCTAAAAATGCTACAATTCTCCATCTTGCAGGCTGGTTCATCTTGCATACTTTTCTGGGACTCTACAGCATCACAGAGATCCAGAAACCTGAACTGGTTTTCAAAAAGCAAAAGTGCTCAGGTTTCTAAACTGAATTACTGTGCACAAACGTGAATTTGCCTCTCAAAGAAGTATAGTGGTCTGTAATTTCAAATATAACCACAATTGCTCTATAAATTGAAAGATCAGAGAAAAGTTAAAAATCATTTTTTATTTTATTAACACAAGCCTGAAGTTTGTGTTTCTGTTTTGATGGAAAATAAGCTTGGAACTTCTTGAACTATGAGAGGTGGTTATAGCCAGGCAGTAGGAGGGCACCCCATGATCCAATTTTAATTGGTCGAACACGTTTCCACTGTAACGATTGCTTTAGCTCCTGAATTACTGTAAAAACAGGGAGCATGTGGGGCTGTAGAGAGAGCGAGGGCGTCAGCAGTCGTTAAAATCTCTCCAGTGGGGTGGGAAGCTGTGCATTATTAGATTGTGAGGCTGCAGGGAGGAAAAGACCATTTGACTGCTCTATGGGGGGCAGCGCTTGTTTCTGCTGAGGGAACGAATGCTCCTGCTCCAGCCCGCAAGGAGACGCCTTAACAGGTCATCAATGTTCACCTGCATCACAGGTGGCCTAAAGACTCCTAATGAGGCTTTTTGTTTTGTTCAGCCCCCTGATAGAGAAAAAGGAGAATGAGAAAGCCAAAAAATAAGCGATCCATCACAGAGACACAGTCATCTAGACTCACTTAGAGATAAATGATGACTGGGAGCTAATGAATTTCACCTCAGAGATTGTGCTGATGGATTTGAAGGGGTGAAAAAGCGCTCTCGCTCTCACAATTCGCATCAGTCTGTTTTGCTTTTGTTTTCTTGTGCTCCTGAAATGATCTTCAGACTTTATGAGGTTCCGAAAAGCTACTGAATGAATTATGCAAAGATATGCAGACTGAGGCACATAAATGATGCCATATGCCTCACTCTCTCGCTCATACTTTCCCTCTCTTATTCTTTAATTTGTCTAAACATACTACATATACAGGGCAAAAACAATTAGATGAAGGCATTTATATTCCCACTAGTATCATTTATCAATTGACCTACGGTCACAAATGGTGCGTTAGCATTGTAGTGAATTCCATTTGAAAATGGCATTTTCACACTTTCTGCTTATAAAAGTGCAATAGAAGACAGATGTCCAACTTGGAAACTTTAGTTTCTAAAAAATGTGGGTGTATGATAACATGCCAAATGCAAGTAAACGTTGGCTTTAAGTACACAATGCTAGCTTATTAGGAACTGCAAAATTACCCTCACTCATATAATTGACGTGAATATTTTGAAAAATAACCAAACCACCTACTAAAGAAAACATCTGTCACTCTTTTAACAACCTTTCCCTGGAGTGGAGTATTTACAATCATTTACCATCTTATATTCCTGATTTTTTTTTATCCTCAAAGAAATGTAGCAACAAATATGTGGGATGTTCCTCACAATAAGCCACCAATAAAATAAATTTTAAGGAACAAAATCACAGTGTGTCATCTTTACATTTTTGTGACAGCTGCTGTTTCACTGACTTATCTTGAACACACAATGACCTGTGCTTTTACAAATATATGATGGGGAAAAAAACAACAGCTAAATAATTATTTAATTGTTATAGAGCCAAGTATTTTTAATAAAAGTAAAGTTTCATCACCATTCATTACCTGCTATTGGTGGGTTTGACAGTTTATTTTGGCCCTGCTTCACTTGCAGACCTTGCAAAAGCTTTGTATGATAATATTACTCTCTCTTTCCTTCTCTCTCTGCTGTCTTTATCCCTGAAAGCCTCCAGTGTCATGTTAGATTTGCTGTGTGGATGTGAAGGACTAATGCTGTGGTCATAAGGTGAAGACCTTTTTGTGACCTCCTGAGGCCTTGTCTCAGTGAAATCTCTCTGGATAACTTAATATGTCTGAAAGCTGCTCGCTGACAGGACAGAAAGAGAGCAGAGAACAGGCAGGAAACAGACCTCAGCACTTTACAAAACTGTTCTATGCATTCACTTCAATTAATGCATTAGGTATCATGAACTATCATTTTTACAGCATGTATTAATCTGGGATGTGATAAGATCAGACGATTCCCCTTCTGGTAGATAAATAAAACAGGCAAATTTTAAGAAGGGACACAAGTCACAACTAGGGAATAGAGACCTGCTGTATTTATTTCTTTTAACAACAAACCTGCAATCACACAGAACTTAGCAACTGCATTGCAACACCTTGGCCATCATTCGCAGCACACTTTAGCATCATGGCAGCAAGATTTGCCTGAAAAAGCAAAGCTCACCAAGGAAAATATTAAATTGTAGCTGGTGTGCATTATGGGGAATGTATAACAACATGTTTTGCATTAGGGAACTTAAATGATGCTGCATTTCAGCAGAATGTAGGCTGAGGTAAACTTAGGCTCACAGTTAATGTCTCACAGTTTTCAGTTTCAGTACTGTTTCTCATTGGCAAATAATACATTTGTATTGTCTGCAGCTGCAAAATTACATATTACATAATTACAAAAAATTACATAGTAAATAACAATATTGCAAAATAAATAAAGGTAGTAACACAATCCAAACAAATTATTAATGAATCCATGAAGAGGTTTGGCAGCTTTATTTCCTGTGGTAAATGTAACAAATTGGGCTGGTCTTATTTTGAAATAGCTAATACCCATTTTATATCACAGCCACAATGATGATTTGTTATTTACTATTGCTAGTCAGGGTCAGGCCATTACTATTCTCAATGATTGTAAACACCCATGAATGCAAGATGCATCACCAATAATTTTAGATGTCCTGTAAGACAAATTCTCATGTGCATATCTACTATTTTGTGAACTTTTAGTTAAATACCAAAGCATACACAGACATGATATACATAAAACAGCTATGGACTTAAAGTCACAAAACTTCTGTTCTGATTTCATATGATCTTAAAAAGGGTAAATATGTGGAACAAAGATGAAAATAAGAGCTTCTCACTCTGGCTCTCATTTGCTGGAGGCCCCAGGGGTGGGTCAGATGATAGATGATCTGTCCTTCAACAGTCTTTATTGTAATCAATGCCCACTTGCTGTCCGAGTGTTCTGTAATGACAGACAGATTCGCACACACAGACACACATGTAGTCCACATAGGCAGTCACTGGAATACAAATTTGACCCCTGTTCAAGTGGAGTGGTTTTGACAGGAGACTAAGAATTAGCAATGAGAGTGGCACATGTTAGCATCACCTTAGCTAACAGGGAACGTTTTAAATGCTCTCTAAAATTTCTCAAAAACCCTCTTACAGCAAAATGAGCAGAACATTTTTTCTGCAAGTGTGTGTGCGAGAGCGTGTGTGTGTGTGCGTGTGTGAGAGCATGCGTGTACTAAATGACTAAAAAGTGTTAGGGAACATTTTTACAACCTAAACTTGCTGGGACAGTACCACGTTCAGATCAGAGTATCATGAAAGATTCGAGCGCATTAGCTTTTTACAAAACTTCAATATTACATAAACATGCAGCATACTTTATGTACACTTTCGTTGTTCAATAGTTGCAATAAACATTAGTACACAAGGGTGTAATAGAGTTACCATCCATTGTTGTGCTGTTATTATGAAGGTAACCAACTATAAGTTAGGTTCTGAAAGGCAGTGTGTACTTGAGATGCGTTACTAAATTTTAGGATCTAAGATGATTTCTGAGACCTAAGGTTTGTAGAACCTTATTCGACTACAAAGAATGTCTCAGGTTGCATATGCACATGGAAATTGTAATGAAGTCTCTGGGGCATGTGGATCCATATGCAGCTTTTTAATGAACAGAATGGTCAAACAGGCAAAACGGTCAGATACCAGAGCAAACAGAGCAATGAGGGTATGGCAAAAATCACAAACGGGTAAACAGGCAAAACAAGACATCGCAAAGAGTCCAAACATGTCCGGGGTTTATATAGGGGAGCTGGTTGGGAACAGGTGTGGCAAACAGGAAGTAATCAGCCCTAGGTACGGGGAACATGGGAAATGTAGTCCAGAAAGAAACTAGTAGTCAGGTGAGGGCACCCTCTGGTGACAAGAGGGGACAAAGGGGCGGCCTCCGTAACAGAAATACAGACCTAATCAGCACCGATTTCACAGCTTGCTATTAAATATTATAAAAAATAAATATGTGTGTCTTACCTAATGTAACGTTAGTAGCGTCTCCCATGTACCTGACTGTGATGCAATACATCCTCCTCCTGACCAACAATCGACTGTGTTATTCTTTTCTTACTGGTTAAAGGAACTTATTATTTAGCTTCAAAAGTCCACTTTTTGCAGAGTGACGGATGACAAATGCAAACTTCGCATTTCTTTGCAGGTTTTTTTGTATTTTGCATAATAACTTTGACTATTGACTCTTTAGAACTATAATGCTCATTTAGTTCAAAGGCCACTTACATTAACATTGCTAATTTGCAGTCATCTGTGCTGAGACGAGTCTGGTGGTAATTTTAGATACACCAAGATGGTTCATTCATATTACTATACAGTAGAAAGTGAAACTAAAAAGAAGTTTTAAATAAAGAGCCAGTTACCTTTTTATACCTAACAGTATAATGAGTTATTTATATTATAACGTATTATTTAAAAGGTTAAACAGAGCCATAACCCGATTTATTCATACAAACCGTTCCCCGATTCAAACTAAACCTTCAAGTCTAAAAGCATCCTTAGAGTGTATTTAGAGTATAGGGCAGGGGTCTCCAATCCAGTGTTCCTGGAGGTCTGATATAAAGAGTGTTTACGGCTAAAGGAGTTACTTTATTATTGGTGTTAAAACATCATCTGCATTCTGTTTTATTTCCTATTGTGCTGTGTGTTAGTAGAAAAGCATGTTTGCTGAGCCGTCTTTCTGTAGTGTGTTCTGTCCTGTCTCAGCTGAGGCTAGATCAATGACAGCTCAGCAGCACTTTGGGGAAATAGAGCCCTCCTAACAGCACCGGACCAGAGGAGAGATTGATTGTGGCCATTTATCTAAGAGGAAGCGTGCAGTCCCAGCAGTCTTCACGTTTAACATCCTCTGTGCTGGTTTAAACTGGCAGGTTGCCATGGCAGCTAATGAGGAGCCGACTGACAGAGTGGAACAGTCGCCACCACAGATTCGTTAACAGGGTTAGATAAAACTAATGCTGTTAGCATTGAAACACAGGACTGAGCCCACTCAATCAAACAGACATCTCCAACGCTCCCTTGCTCTCCAATCCAGAATGAGAAATGAAAACATCTCATAAAGTCTGACTCAAAACCCAAAGCTGACCTGCAAGATTCTGATCTAGGTATTTATATATAATACTAAATAAAGCATAACAAAAAAATGGATTTTTATCATATAAAAATAAATGCACACAATCTTTGGGGCGTTTTCTAAATTCCATTTTTATTATTCCATGTATTTTTATATAGTAAATGCAAGTTAAAATATATATATTTACATATAAATCTTAATTATAAATTTTTCATCTAAGTATACCTAATTTTTATTTTTACGCCAGGGAGCTGCGTTGCGTCGCCAGGGAGCTGCGTTGCGTCGCCAGGGAGCTGCGTTGCGTCGCCAGGGAGCTGCGTTGCGTCGCCAGGGAGCTGCGTTGCGTCGCCAGGGAGCTGACTCGAGCGTGGCTAGCGTCGTCGCCGGGGTAGAGACTTGGCCTGCGGACTCCTCTGCTGCCGGGACACTGGTTGGAGAAAAGGGTCCTTTCACCCGAGCATAAACCTGAGACCCGAGAACCGTTGCCTGGAACCCGATTTGAAATGCGGTTACCGCCAGCTGGATGCCCTCCTGCGAACCTGTAGCTGCCGCTTGACTGCTGATCTGTGAGGCCACCACCGCCAACATGTTGCAGACCTGAGAAATGGCCCCAGCCTCCTCCCAACTGATCAGAGCCCCCGTCAGGCTCGTCCTGAAACCCGCCAGCTGACTCGCCAATGCGTCCAGGATAGTCCCAGGATCCGCAGAGCTGCTCCTCTGCTCCGAACCCTCCTGAACTGTCGGGTCGAAAACGGTTACCTCTCCCTCTGAGGCGACTGACTCCTCTCTTTGAGACGAACCACCTAGCTCTGACTGAAGAACCTCTGCTGGCTCAGCCCCTGACTCTACCTCCCCCAACTGGAGGTTGGAGCCCGCCAGTTCTAAGGCCATATTAATATATTCCATTATACTCCATCCTTGACAGGGAACAGGCAATAAATCCTTAAATGGTGTGTCTAATCCATGCCGAAAAATCTACATTATGAAATTGTCCTCCCCTGGAAAATCATAGGCTTCGTGCAAAAAGTAATCCACATAAGCCTCCATAGAGGCACCCTTTTGGCGCGGCCAAGAAGCCATAATCCAACAAAAGGGAGGCCAAAAGGAAAAAACAAAAAACCAAGGCAAAGTCCAAAAGGCAAATGACAAAGGCACGAAAGACAAAAAATACAAAGTCAAAAAAACAGAATCAAAAATGCAAAAACACAAAACGCAAAAAACCTGCTGTGCTGTTGTCTTGTATGGTGGGTTATTCTGTAACGGTGGAGCTAATGGTTGTGTTTGTGTAAAGGACGGAGAAGGACACGGAACTAAAGTAAAGGATCTTTAATAAAATATTTAACACAAACATCAACCGTAAAACAAAAAGGATGACAACATGTGCAAACAGCAGTGATGAGTGAAAAACACAAAAGACAAACCAGGGTGAGCAAACGTAAATCCAAAAACCAGGCGACAGTGTCCAAAGGGCGATCCGAGAGAGTAATCCAAATAACAGGCAGTAATCCGAAAACCGAGACCAGACCTGAATACCAACAATGAATAAACCTCAAACACCAAACCACTACTAAACAATAACCCACGCAAGACAGAAGAAACCAGCAACTTAAATACACACATTCATCAAACAAACACAGGTGACACCAATAACACAAACCAGGAAGTGACATCATCACAACAGTGACGTCATCAACACGAGACAGAAACTAAACGTCATAATAAAAGTCCTTGTGCTCCTCGCTGTTGCGGGAGCCCGGCTACGTAACACTCGTTCTGATTTTGTCTTATCCCTATTGCTCTGTTTGCTGGTGTTTGACCATTGCCTGTTTTCTGTCTAAAAAAGGGCTGCACATGGATCCACCTGTCCATGAGTCTCCATTACAATACTGATAAGTACAACATTCAGTATTATTAATGAGTTGATGACAAGAGAATCTTCATATTTTAATATTTCTAATATTTAGTGTGTCTGCTCTGATTGCTAATTAACATGCCATTTTAAGTAGTACCAGCTTTTTTAAATCCTGCTATTATCTAGCCTTACTTCATATAAGGAGGCACGTTAAGCCCATCATTGTAATGAAAATCCATTCTGTGGAACTTTATCCAAACAACCTCATAAAGATACCGATCACCTCACCTACCTTGTGTCTCTAGATAAATTAGCCGTAATTTGAGTTCCTCTCAATAGTAATGAGTAATGATTTTACCGAGGAGGCTGTTTGTCATTGTGCAGTATGAAAGTAAAAGTGACTTATTTGTCAGGTATGGTAACCAATGGCCCTCTGTATTTAACCCATACTTGTGTGTAGTGAGCACACACAAACACACACACACACAGAGCAGTGGGCAGCACTGCAGCAACTGGAGGAAAGGTTCCTTGCTCAAGGGCACCTCAGTGTTTTCCTGTTGGCAGTGAGGATCAAACCTGTAACCTTTGGGTTTCAAGTCAGATTCAACTGCCCATGGAAAGGCATCTCGACTTTAGCCTCACAGCAAGAAGCTATTTTGAAAGCCCTGGCCTGACAAACATGGCCTTTTCCTGATCTACGTGGACCTGGGATGGCCTGTACTAGGAATGTTTGAGGTGGGGTTCACACCCAGGTCTCTCAGTTTACTATAACCGCCTCACACACCAAGTCTGCACAGGCCAATTTATTGTGTACATTGTGTATTTATTTAAATAGTCATTGTACAACATGGTCTGTTGACAGGGCTGTTTTCTCCCTGTGCCTCATAGCATGCGTTAAAATAAGCCTCCAGCTCAGCCATTGTTTACATTGTTATAGAAAATGCAGCTAAAGTCATGCCGTCTTTGATAAAACTTCAAAGAAGACATCATCCCCCATCAAAGAGAGTGGTATGATCCACCCTGACATCCTCCCCATGCAGGCTGACCCCACGGAAGACTAAATCCTACCCCCAGAGGGGGAGGCACTGTTGGGGCTGGCATTGCCTGAACGTTCTCTGTCAGCACAAAAGATAGAAAATGGTAGTTAAATGTCAGACCTTTCTCTAGAGGAGAAAAGGCTACATTTGGCTGTGTCGCTGAAGTAGGCCGTGGCTTGTGTGAGGGGCTGGATCTTGTAGACAATGTCACTGTCTATAGCTTTAATCTTCCCAGGAAGAAACAGGTCAGCAATCAGGCGTATTCTACTGTCATCTGCCTTTATCAAAATATAGCTCCATCACAACACACGCACAAATACACCCATCTGAATGAAGACATACCACAGACTATTGTTTTATATTCTTTTGCTTGTAATACCTAGTTTTTGGAAATTCTAAGCCAGCATCCTTCACAGTAATGGCATAGTCAAGAATGTACTACAACAAAAAATACATTCCAGTTGGATACCCTTCTAATTATTTTATTTTGTAAGAATGTTTCCTAATATTAATTAGGGAAACATGTGAATGCCATACATTTTGTCAGTACATGTGCTCCCTGGGATTCGAACACACAACATTTTGTGCTGCTAACACAATCTACCAACTGAGCTAAATACTGAAACATGTAAATTAAAATAGTTCTATGAAATTAAAAATAAATATTTGTGTGTGCAATACATTTTAATGCTTAGGGTCTATAGTTTTAGGCGGCCGTCCCGCTGAGCTTGATTAGGGTAAAGTACTTTTAAGTAGATGTAGTTAGCTGTGTGCTAGCTCCCCTTGAATTTTCTGTCCTGGGGTGAGTGTGGAGTAACACTTCATGTGTATAGAGAATCCTCCGCTTCCTGCAGAGCTCATTGGAGAGGATAGCAGTTTCGAGTGGTGGCAGCTAGTCTTTATTGCCCTTAAAACGCTGGTCCTCTGGGGTATGAATATAGTAGCACCCAATTAAAACAGAGGGTCCTCAGTTCCTCTTAAGACCCTCAGTTCTAGGTGGTTGGGGCCAAGAAATTATCAAGCTTCCCTCAGAATTTTTGTTCTTCTGGGTTGTGTGCAGAGTGGCACCCTTATTTTGCTATGGCCCTGGCCTCCCTTAAGCAGGATGCAAGTAGAGTAGTTCTCTGCACCCCCTACAGCTCTAGTCTTTATGTAGCTGGCCAAGTGGCATGCTGACACTAGCCTGGGAGACCTGTATTCAAATACTGTGTCAAACCCCTTCCTGTATATTAGTGGGTTATACTTTTCATTTAGACCCTGCATTTAGGTGATGTGTAAATGTGTGCTGAGTAGGACCTTCACTACAGAAGGTCCTAGAGGTGTGTGTTGATAGCCTTCAGACATTACCATGGGAAATTGGAGTGCATGTCCCATGCCTCCCTGTGTGTCTAGTGTAAACTTTTTTGGTGTCTTGCGTTTGGGCAGGGATTTTTGAGCAGGCTGTTATTGCATTGTGTGTATAGTGATTGTACTTCAACATAGACCATGTGGCAGCCACATCCTCAAACCAGACACAGTGTTGCGTTCCCTCAAAAAGCAAATGTCTTAGTTACATATGTAACCTCAGTTCAGGGGTTCAAGGGAATGAGACATTGCATGTCATTGCCATGCCTCATGAGCACCAGTCTATGTAATAATCAGGATAATGTATAGCCACAGACAGAGTGATCATGACCCTGACGCAAAGCTTATTTATGTTTTGCAGAGTTAAAAAAAACTCATCTTGAGTTTCAGATACAGTAACTGAAGTTTGATGTGTCTTTCCTAGAAACGACTGGCATTCTTAAAATACTCCTATTATGACCTAAATACTCATATTATGACGCGTGAAGTGTTATGCCCAAGGCTGCCTTTCATAGCTCAGGGTATTTAATCAATATTTCTTTTAAAATTGCTTAGGAAAAATAGAAATTGACATAACTAAGCCAATTGACATACAGCTGGGGTTTTTAAACTTGGATATCTTATTTGACACAACCACTTTAGATCATGAAGTACTCTAAGCAGGAGTAATGGAGACATCTGTGTAATGGAGACAACTGCACAGTAATGGAGAGTTTCCAGGAATTGTTTAAAAACCACAGAAATTTGGCAGGAGTATTGGGTTAGCACAGCACAGATAATTCGCTCTAGCAAGGATTTGATAAGATGTATTTGTGTCCATAATAAAAACATTGCCTTTTGATTGGAGTCTTTGAAATTTTAGAAATGCTGAGGATGGTTTGTGAAATTGTTGAGATCTATTTAGAAACTTAGATGATATCTTTTTCTCAAACAAGATATTATTACATTCTCTATTTGCACATTAACATTCTCACATTAACTTACATTTATTTACATATATTTGAGAGTCTGAATATTGATATTCTTTTACTAATAAAATTCACTTCATAAATTCATAAAATTCTTCACTGCTTGTCCTATTTTGGCACAATCCTTAAATTTAACTTGAGTAGTTAAGGGCACTCATCTTGCATAAAATTGAACTGCTATGTCAAACATATTCTACCTGCCTTCCTAATATAATTTAAGGGGAGACACTGCAGGCAAAAACGCTGTTTTTTCATGCACCTATCAAGTTTGAGATTTTGGGCTTTTTGGTTTGTCATAAAGTGTTTTTTTAGACAAGTGGAAAGAAAACATCCAAAAAATACTGTTGTAACTTTGTGTCAATAGATTTAAATTACAATGCAAATTTTTAAAGGCCGTTTTCTCAAAATGAGTTTTTTTCTTCTACACTGAGGTATAAATCTCCACTTCAGTAACACTTACACCAAACTTTACATTTTTATTCCTGTCTATATCCTAACTTTTTTTACAGAGGGATTTGTTCATATATAATTTGCTTGATTTTATAAAAAAAATTCTCAAAAAATGAGATACCCAAAATTCCCTCTTTTGACTCTGATTTGTCAAAAAAAATTGAATTTTAAAACTGACTTCATCCAGTGTTTAGATTTTTGTACTAGAAATGTATGCAAATTAGCACATATATTTATTAAATAATGCCTAATTTGCATATTTAAACCTAACATTTTAGAAATCTTGTATTATAAAAAATGTTTGCAATTTTCAAAGTGATCTACCAACTGGGTAAGGTGATAACTATTAGTTAATTTTTTTACCATATTCACTTGCAGTGTCTCATCTTAATTTAAATTTGATATGGTTATTAATACTGATGCACTAATTTGGGCAAAAAGCACTAATGACTTGTTTAAGACTTGAAGCTTAAAGTTGATGACTTGCAACTCGACTTGGACTTGCCTGTCTTGACTCGGGACTTGACTTGGGACTTGTCTGTTTTGACTCGGGACTTGACTCGAGACTTGAATGCAAAGACTCGAGACTTACTTGTGACTTGCAAAATAATGACTTAGTCCCACCTCTGCATTCACCCAATTGTTATTAAGGAATAAATCCTGACACCATGATTAGAGCCACAGCAGGAAGCGGATGGGTCTTAAATTACCCTGAAAAGGTTTAGTTTGCGGTATGTTATATTACATAGCTGTTGCTCAGTAAGTTGGACACAAGGCCACGGAATACTGAGAGAAATGTTGCTTTTATGTCGCTTGAAAACAGAATGTTGGTTAATATTAAGAACTTTTGGGAGTGGTGAAATAAGCAGAAATTAATTCTCAGTAATAACTCTAAAACAAAGTGGAACAGTTCTACTGTTGAATAATGCATTTTCTTTTCTTATTACATTGCTGTAACTGGGTGGGCCATGTACTGAATATGCATTGTTGATTAATTTATGTGGGGATTCATATGTTAAAAATGCTTTTTTTGGCATGTGGATAAAGATTTGACTTCTGACAAATACAGTGTTTTCATTGTACATCAAAGTCTTTAAAAATCATTTCCCATGATATTGTTGTGTGTTTTATCCCCCAATGCCCTGATCACAAAGTTGTGTATGTGTGTGCCTGTGTCTATGAGTGAGAGATAGGGATAAAATAACAATATCTTTCCTTCTATTTTTCCACCTTCATTAGAGGGTAATTAGATCAATGATTGTTATTTTCCTGTGGTGTCTCCACAACACCCGCCTGTCTGTCTGCTCATCTCAGCTTTGAGATCTGCCCTTAACCTGCCCTATGACAGGCCCCCATATAAAGAGAGAGACAGACAGATGGACTGATTTGATGGGGTGGGGAGAGAGCTGATGAAAGACAGCACATCAGTAAGACAAAAACATTGATTGAACCAGTGTCTTCTGTGTATTGCTGCCCTGGTAAATTTGGTTGCCTGGTGTCTCCACAGCTGATGTGAAAAAGACAGGACACAAATCAAAATGTCCCTGGGGAGCTTAAAATGGCAAAGACATCCACCCCATTCTCCACCCTTTCTCCTGACTCCACATTCTAAACAGGAATTACATATTGATCTTTCAGCCCTGAGGAACAAAAGCACAGATAAAGATCTCAAACTCTTTACAATCCTCCTCTAGAGATACTGTAGCTCTGCTCTAAAACCTTGACAACATTGTTAGTTCACCCCAATAAAAAAGATGTTATTAGTGACCCATCCCCATTTTGATATGTGCCCAAACCCATATGCTAATGTTTTTTACTTTATTACAATTGAAATGTAGTGGAAACCATAAAAGTAGTCTCTGTGACTTTTGCTATTTTGCAAGTGTTCTGAAGCTATTTGATAGCTTTGTGACCACTCATAGACAAACTGCCATAAGCATATTTAACATGAAGATTCATGTCCTTACAGGGCCAGTTCACCCAAAATTTAAAATTCTTCCATAATTTACTTACCCTCCCGTCATTTCAAAACTGTATGACTTTCTTTGCTTCTGAGGAACACAAAAGATATTTTCAAGTACATTGGTAATCAAACAACAGTGGCGCCCATTGACTTACCATTACTCAAAGTAATTGAAAGTTCATTTGAGATTATATCATTAAGCTTTGAACTCACTCAGACCACACAGAGACTTTCTCTCAATCTAAATAAAAGAATTAAACGAAGACATGCTTGTGACATCATAACGATCATTTCTGAGTGAGTCATTTAATTTCAGTAAATGTTCTGGCTGGACTGGGATTTGAGTTGTAAATTCTAAAGTTTTCATTTTAAAAGAGCAAAGAAAATTATATTAAACATAGAAGACAGAGGAAAGAAGCTCTAAAAGAGGCTCTGTTGAATAAGAGTTGGTACTATACATTAAATTATCTGATATACAGTTATGAGTAGTCTATTAATAAATTATCTGAGTTTAATCCACAGACACTAATGCTAATCTGTCTGTGTACGTGTGTAAGATAAAGCATTTGTCCACCGAAAGAAAAATATTTGCATATAATCATTGCCATATTGTCTTTTGTATACAGAGAATTATAAGATTAGGATCATTGTGTTGGTCTGTCAACTCTAATCTTCGAACGCTGTGCTGTGTTTGCACATGCTGTGGCAGAAGAAAAATCACAGATTTGCAGTTGAAATGTAATTATAAAACAAAAAATTACAGTAACGTAGGAAGAGAGGAATGGGGTTGCATGTTAATAGATTAGTTCACCCTCTTCTTCCATACAATAAAATTAAAGCTTTAAAAACCATAACAACCACCATTGCAGAAGTATACAGCATCACAGAAGTATTTCGTAATGATATGCGCTGTTTTATGTTTTTCAGAAGCCATTGATAAGTTTGTAAGGAACTGATTCAAATTTAACTTTTTACATTTTATCTTTTTAAACCTTTTTAAATCGCATTTTTGCTTGTGCTTTTTTAAAACTTAGTATGCCATGAAACACGCAAAAGCCAATGTAATGAGAAGATGCATCTTTACGTGTCATTTTTTTTAAATACTGTAAAGATTTATGTTTTGCCAAATGTCGTCTTTTTTGTTCCACATCTGAAATAATGGAATAGTCATACAAGTTTGGAACAATATGAGGATAAGTAAATAACAACAGAATTTTGAGTGAATTATTACTTTAAAGGATGATCATCGTGTTGCAAAGTTTGTAGGTGTTAGTTTAATAGCCAACTTCATGTACATTTCTTGTTATTTTTACTAAATTCTCAAATAAATTTTAGCCTTGAATAACAATGATGAATTATTATTAAATGTTATTTTATTTATGTTATGTTACTATATACTTTGCACTGTTATTTGACATGGTACTTTTACTTTATTTTACTGTTCTCACTGTTTGCGACAAGGCTGCAGACACTTTGGTATTACAACGCAGGTTATTTATCATGTCTGTAGAGCACACTAAACTCAACCTGAAACAGTGTGTCATGGCTTTCATGAATCTAATGCAATACATAGTTGATGTTGACAGTGACTAGTGCACACACACACACACACACATGCATGCAAATGCATAAACACAATTGCCAAAGACAGTAGCAGTAGCAATAGCAGTAGCAGTAGCAAAAGTAGCTGAGAGAGAGAGATATGATGTCTAAGTTTTGAGAATGTTTGAGGGGAAATAGAGGTCATTTCCTTTAATCCCCTGTGACATGTTGCTTATTGGATTCTCCTCTCTTATGAATATGTAGATACACACCAGTGTGTGTGCATGTAAATAACCCAGAACTGTTATTTACCACCAGGACACAGCAGGATAAATGGTAATGTTGGTGTGTGATTAATTTCACACTTGTGTGGTCTTGTTGATCAAATGTGATTATCTATAGATTCTGCATCAGTGGTCAGAATCACTAGCCAGGAAAATCTCAATACATGTATATATTTAGCATACAGCAGCTGTGGCCATGAGTGCACACTGAACATGCTGGTCTTTCAGCTATGCCTCCACCCCCCGTTTCAGTTAGCACTGAAAGTCCATAATTATTCGTGTTCATGAGTAAACAGACAATTACTGCTGTTTGAAAGTTAGAAACAGATTGGACATTTAAATAGGAAATTTTCTAATAAACAAAAATCCTAAAATACTTTAGGAAAAGAAGAAACATACATCTGGCATGGCATGAAGTTTAATCAATTTAAGTGGGAATAACCCATAACATACCCTCCCAAAGCAGCCACTGGTAAAGAATAATACTGGGCTACATGTTATTTTACAGTGTCTTTGTTACACATTACATGTACTTTCTATACTATTAACAAAAGTTAAAAGTTATGCATAATTACATGCAATTAACCCTAAACCAAACCCTAATCCTAACCTTATAGTAAGTATATGTTGATAATACTGTATTACACGTTACAAGAACACTTGTAACTACAAGGGGGCAGTTGTGGCCTACTGGTTAGTGAGTTGGGCTTGTAATCAGAAGGTTGCTGGTTTGATTCCAGCACTGGGGGGTTGCAACTGAAGTGCCAGGCACCTAACCCCCAATTGCTCCCCGGGGCAGTAGTGTGCTGCCCACTACTCTGGGTGTGTGCGTGTTCACGACTTGCAGTTTGTGTTCACTCTTCATCAGTGATGGGTTAAATGCAGAGGTCACGTTTCGGGGTTACTATATCTGACAAATAGGTCACTTTCACTTAAACACTTAAAAATAAGTGCAACCATACTGAAATACTTGTGACTTTTATGTCGCTTGAAAAAAAACACATTTTGTCATTATTATTATTACTATTACTTTTGAATAGACATCAATGAAGATGTTTTGTGCTAAAGAACAGTGTAGCTACCCAGCTAACAATTTTGGGTTGTAAGGTTTCCTTAACATTTCCATTAAACCTGCAATCTGTAACTTTTTGTGGTTAAAAAATGCTATTACCATGAAACAGCAAGTACATAACAAATCAGTGTTTAAAATGCTCTCCTTATCCTGATTCACAACAGTAACTTGTAGTATTTTAAATTTGAGCTGTTTGGTTTGATTTCCCAGTAATCGTCAGTTTGGCCTGTGGTTCCATTATAGTTCAGCTACTTAATCATGTGTGTGGGTGCTGGGATGGTGGAGCGCTTTGAACTTAAACCTAAAGAATTTAAACTTGTCTTGTAAAAAATATCCGCAAGTAAAAATATAAACTTGAAAATATCCGCAAGCAACTTTTTGAGAATATTAGCCAACGTTCTGGGGATGTTCCTTGTTAGCTGGGTATGGGACCTACTGTACCAATAGCTATTTTTTAAACCTTTACCCTTCTCCATCATGCCCCTCAGGTTATTCTGCAGATTAGGCCACATATTCAAATGAGCAGATCGTGGATTTTTAAGGGGTTAGGAGCTCCTTGTTTTATCCATTAAATTGCACAAGAATTAAACCCAACAAAAAACCGAAGCATTAAATAAACAAACAACCTAAATCCAATGTAGTTTGTAGCCTACAGCTGCATGTGTTGGGGTTTAACTGCTGCTTTGCTGGTTAACTTCTGCTCTAAAAAAAATTACAATCCAAGCATGAACCATCTCTCCACTCCTCACTGAGGACATCAAACTTTAATGGATTCTTCTGAGGAGCATTTTGTTAAGAAAAACTGTTGATAAAATTTTAATCTTCCTGTGCAAAGGTGGATTGTGCAGCGAGCAGGTCGATGTGCGTTTATTTCGGTAATAAACCAGCAGCATTCGGATGGGTTTCCACGCACTGCTTCCAGATTATAACACAGCAGGGGAGAAATTAAAATTTGCTACATCAGTCACACATTTCTGGAGATTCGGCATCACAAATGATTAAACATGCGGTTTCCCAGATCATTTTTTATTCATGAAATTAAATGATGTGCTTCGTTCTGCTGTGACATACGTATATACAGTCAGAGCGTCACTCAGGATGGGTCCCGGGCTGCAGATTTATCAGGTCCCGACATGGAAGCTGTGAGCCGATGCACAGAGATGAAATGACATATGCGCCTATGCATGAGGTGACTGTTTACCCCTGACCTTACACAAGACGTAAAACTATTGCAATGAATATTGCAGATGGGCTGTTATTCCATTTTCCACCTGGCTGCCTGACCCTGAGGAATATGTAGCAAAAAGTGCTTAGCTCAGAGGTTTTTGAATCTTTTCTTCTTTTTAGGGAATAGATGTTGCTGTGTCCTTTTCCATCAGTGACCTCCCAGAATTGGACATTAAAAACATAAAAAATCTTGAACATAAAAAATCAAGGAGAAAAAATCTTCCACTTCCTGCTTCCACTTAAGGTACCAGAAAGAGCCATTTCAGATACAGCAAGTTGGAAATTTTAAAAATGCTGGGCTACTACTACTATAATACATAAATGATACTATGGTATAGCCTACTTTGAAACTGTAGTTTTACAGACTACTCATAATTTAAATAAGTTAAGCTGCAGTCAAGCTACATTTATTAACTTACTAAAAAATGTACTAACCACACCGGGTGAGCAAAGGCAGCATTATCTTATATCTGATGACACATTTTATTATTAGGTAACAGAATTAAACTCAGCAACACAACTGGTTATTGCCTCAGTTCTTCCAGCTGTGATGTGATTATGGCCTTTATAAATGATTCTAGCTGTTTGGTATATTCCTAAATGTTTCAGCATGTGATTTATCATCCACCACAAATTTATGGCTCCACTAGACCATGTGGTTTTATAGGTGAATTTAGAGTAAATTAAAATGAATGTTGTGGTTAGGCATGTAGCTGTGTTTGTATCCGTTTAATCAAGTTTGCTTTTAAATCACTTGATGTGCATAGGTTTGTGTCAGGGTCAGGTCCAGGTGTAGTGGTAGGGTAAGGGGATACAAAATATAATGGCCTGGTATGAAAACAATGGAAGTCAGTGAAATGTGCTCACTAATATAGTGAATCAAACTGTTCTGACAACAAATCAGATTTTTTGCTGCTAAAAATTAATATTCTAGAGGGAAAGTGGGTTTGTATATAAATCGTACCAAGGCATAAAAGATCATTTCATGAGCAAGATGAACCATCAGTGCATGAAGCTAATTCATATATTGATGGAATGGAATGCCAAACTCTGATACAAGCTTTCTAAGCAACAATTGTATGTCCCACTATGTGTGCAGAGACAAATCTGTAGATTAGTGAACTTACTTGTGAAAATTTCTCCATATTGGCTCAACTTTAGTATCTTTAGTATCTTCACCGTCTTCAATCCAATTGGAAATCTAAAGATTATTTGAGACATGTGGTCTAAATGGCATTACGGCTGTGTTGCAAAAATGGGAACAGCACTTTCTGATTTCAAGGTAATTTCACTTTTAATTATTGTCTGGATGGAAACAAGGATTTATTGCACAATTTAAAGACTTATAACACATGATTGTTTTAAAAATAATAGTGAGTCTTGTTATCTATTGGGTTGGTTTAATGTTGCAGCAAATCCTGAGTAATGATTTTTCAGTTCTAAAGTGCCTTAAAATGGAATGCCTTTTGTTTGAAAACTGTTATAAAAGTGTAATTATAGACTGTGGTTGGCCCAAGGCTACAGGTTAATGTAAAGCAAGAAATGACCCCGACTTAACCAGCAGTAAGTATTAAGCCCCCCAACACCCACTCATGCCCTGCTTGCACCTCTAAACCCCTCCAAAATCAATTGACCCTGCTGTATCTCACCCACTGCAGGAAATTCCGACTTTTTTTATTAGTTGCCCCCAACCAAGTCTAAGTGAATGTGGTTCTGATTAGAGAAACTCAGTGTGTGTTTGCTCGCATATGTGTCTGCACAAGTGTGTGTATGCACTACAATGTCAAACGTGTTAAAATAATGAGCTTCTGCTATAGAATAAGAGGGTAAAATTACAAACTGCATAAAATAGCCAAGGGCTTGCTGAGGTGAAGTGTGCTACATTTCACATGATGGTTGATAAAACACGCGAAAAACTATAGATGTATATTGAAGGATTCCTTTTACTGGACAAGCCTAGCAATCCCAAAGCAACTCCCAGTAACCACATAGCAACACCCTAGAAACTAAACCATAAAAGCATTATGCATAGTAACACATAACAACCTTAGCAAAAACATAGCAACAAACCAGTCGAACCTGACGAACCAAATAGAAATACTCTGTCAACCATACACAACACCTTAGCATTGTGGCATTTTATTTTTCATAGCAAACACATTTTCTTTAAAAAATATTAAAATGCAGTTAGAAAGGGTATGTTGATCCTAAATTATATTATATTGAAAGATTATATTGATATTATATTGAAAGATTATATTAAAATATAATCCTCCTATTTCACACCTCACAGTGTTTTCAATTCAATGTCTATTAATGTTTCTCAGTATCATTATTCACATGTAAATTATTGTTCAGATGACTGCTAAAGAACCACATGGATAACTTTGCAATTTGATATTTTTCTCAGCTCTTGTTAAATGTACCACTCACTGGACTAGAAAGATTTAAACAATTTTAAAAATAATAAGACAAGAATTTAACTCAGTTTACAACAAATTTACCAAAATCACCCACTGGAGGAAGTGATGCTTTCTATCTGACAGGAAACACTATTTGCCCAAAAGATCATGCAATGTTGCTTTTCTTTCTTTTCTGTAACTGCAGACCCGCCCAGTGGGGGGGTGACATTTTCCCACCTGAACAGATGTCATACCCGTTTCCGCCTAATGAGCATGATTAACGCATTTCACGATTAATGCCTGAAGAATATGAGTGATATTTTGGCTCGGTTGATTCCTGTGTGTTAATAGCTTTTGGGAGGGATTTATTTTAGCCAAAACAGAGGCGTTGGAACAGTTCTAGGTTTGAGAGAATTGTTTGATGTTTATTTTACAGTGTCTTCATGATATCCTTCCTTTGTCATCCCTCTCTGTTACGTGGGTGTGGTTTGACTTTTAAATCAATAGACTGTTTTTCTTCCTAATCCTGAAATACAGTTTTGTAAGTAAGGAAAGGAGGGGATAGTGTCCCAGCTAAATTATTGCTGATATGTGACTTTATGTGTGTTAATGCTGAGTTTTATAATTTCACCTTTCCAGACCAATAGAAATCAATTGCAGGGAATTTATGGATGAGGTAAAGAATTAAATTTTTATTACCTGTATGTTTGATTACTTTGCCTCCACCATAACAGAGCACTCCCCCCCCCTGCGAGCGGCTCCTGACGCGACGAACCTGACGTCGTCGGGGTCTACCACGTGGTCGGGGGGGCGGTCTATCAGGGTTATTCCTGTGAAACTCTTCTATTGTGACACTATAGTGACACTAGCTTACAGGCCTTGGAGAATCGGTCTAAAACTGTCAGGATGACGGTTTTACCTTGGGATGGAGATAGGTCAGTAATGAAGTCCAGAGCAATGTGTGACCAGGGTCTTTGGGGTATAGGTAACGGCTGTAGCAAGCCGGCGGGACATAATTTGGATGATTTTGGAACTCTGACATGGAACACATTGATGGATGAATTGTGCTGTGTTGGATACTAAAGATGGCCACCAAAAACGGTTCCTCAGAAGTTCTAGAGTGGCATTTACACCAGGATGACCGGAGCTAGGATGACTATGTGCCTGCAGGATTACCCGTGAACGTAGTTGTTTGGGAACAAATGTTTTATTAGGTGGGCATTCGTTGGGTGGTGGATTCTGCTGATTGTAATCGTTTATTTCTGTGGTGATATCCCAATTAATGGGTGCAAGCAGTACACTCTGAGGGAGAATGGGTTCTGAGGATAATTCTCTAGGGGCCTCATCATTCTGACGGGACAGGGCATCAGCTTTAACATTCTTTGAACCGGGTCGATAGGTTACCGTAAACTGAAAACGGGAGAAAAACAGTGTCCAACGGGCCTGACGTGGGTTTAAGCGCTTTGCATTTCGCAGATATTCTAGGTTCTTGTGGTCAGTTATTACTAGAAACGGCAATTTGCATCCCTCTAACCAGTGTCTTCACTCCTCCAAGGCTAACTTAATCGCTAACAACTCCCTATTTCCAACATCATAGTTTCTCTCGGCCTGAGACAATTTCCTGGAGAAGTAAGCGCATGGATACATCTTGGGTGGTGATCCCTGACGTTGTGACAGAATTGCCCCCACACCTGTATTCGAAGCGTCAACCTCAACAATAAACTGAAGATCTGGATCGGGATGTCTAAGTATAGGGGCAGAGGTGAAACGCTGCTTTAGTTCCTGAAATGCCAATTCAGTGTGCTCGGACCAAGCTAGTTTACCCCTAGTTTGCTTAGTTAATGCAGTTAGTGGAGCGGCAACGGAACTAAAACCCCTAATGAACCTTCTATAGAAGTTGGCGAACCCGAGAAATCTCTGCAGTTCTTTGACAGTGCGAGGTCTTGGCCAGTTGATCACTGATTCTACCTTCCTCTCGTCCATGGCAACTCCCTCTCTACTAATAAAATAGCCTAGAAAAGAAGTACTCGTCTGGTGAAATTCACATTTCTCCAATTTTACAAACAGGTTATTCTGAAGCAGACGTGTCAACACGGCTCTGACCTGTTCTATGTGCTCCTTCATAGTACTAGAGTAAATTAGTATATCATCAATGTATACAATAACCCATTTATCTAGCATATCTCTAAATATCTCGTTGACGAAGGCTTGGAAGACTGACAGACTGTTTGCTAAACCAAAAGGCATGACTAAGTATTCGTAATGGCCCGTGGGGGTAGAAAAGGCAGTTTTCCACTCGTCTCCCTGGCGAATACGAATTAAATTGTAAGCATTACGTAAGTCAAGTTTTGTGAAGTATTTTGCTTGTCTGAGTTGTTCTAGGGCTGAGGGGACCAGTGGTAATGGGTAGCGAAATTTTATGGTTATTTCATTGAGGGCCCGATAATCTATACATGGTCTTAACCCCCCATCCTTCTTCTTAACAAAAAAGAAACCGGCCGAGGCTGGTGAATTAGAGGGTCTAATGAAACCCTTCCTCAATTCTTCCTGAATGTACTGCTTCATAGCTTCGGACTTAGGTTGTGAAAGGGGGAAGATGCGCCCCCTAGGGGGTTCAGATCCTGGTATTAAATCTATGGCACAATCTATATTTCTGTGTGGGGGAAGTTGAATGGCTCTAAGTCTTTATATGGCTCTGGGATGTCAGAAAAGTCCTCCTTAAGAATGTCATCCTTAAGTTGCCGTGAAATGTCCCGGTCGTGAAAAGTTCATTCTTGGGAAAGAGGTATGGGTTGCACTCACCAAAAGACGATTGGCATGCGGTTTATGCGGACAGGCTGCCCTCAGATGTCCAGATTGGCCACAGTATAAGCATAAATGGTTATCCAGGCGGCGTGCTCGCTCCTCCGTGGAAATATGAGTTGAGTTTAGTTGCATGGGCTCGTCAAAAACATGACTGGTTGCTGCCTGTGATCTGTGAGGTGCCTTACGGGCACGTATCAGATTATCAATTTGTATGGTGAGCTCAATGAATTGATCAAGATTCCTACCCTCATCGCGGCACGCCAACTCAGACTGCAGTTCGGCATTTAGTCCACTACGAAACAGCTTCTTTAAAGTATCCTCGACCCAGTTCGTTTGTGCTGCCAAAGTGCGAAAGGTGAGAGCATACTCAGCTGCTGTAGTTTTACCTTGAGTAATCTGCAATAGTTATCTCCCGCGTCTCTACGAACTAATCCTCGCTCCCTGAAAAGCCCTTACTAACGAGCTGTTGTTCATGGCGAGTCAGCCGAGCGGATTGAGCAGCGATCTCCGAAGACATTTGCACGAAAGCTGCTGGATCCTGCATTGGCGAAGTCTTCTGTAACAATGAGTCAGAAGCGTTCGGATCCATGTGCAACTGTTTTAAAAGAGAGGTAAATGCAAACTCACAAACGTTAAACAGGCAGTGGTCACAGGCAGGCAGCATATAATCAAAAACGATAAACAGGCGATAGGTCAGGGCAGGCAGAGAACATTCACGAAATCGATAAACAGGCAAAATCCAAAAGGCAGGCAGCAATAAACATAAATCCAAAAACAGGCAAAGGTCAAGACACAGCAGGGCAATAAATCACAATAGAGAAAACGCTCGGAATTGTTGCAGTGGCAAACAAGACTTCGCAATGAGTTCAGGAAACAGTTCAGTTTATATACACAATGGTTAATGATGAACAGGTGCTGCTTCCGGGTGAAATCAACGGTGAAATGGTTTATGGGAAATGTAGTTTGGTCCGGGTGATTAATATTCAGGAGACGCAGCGCACGCGTTGGAGAGGAGGCTGGAGCCTCCACCGTAACAAAACCAAGTGCAATATTACCTATATTTACATTAGCATTACCCAAATATAATATACAGAACCTGCTGTGAAAGATAATGAATAATTGTGATTCATAGTGAGTAAACCAAACAACAACAGAGTGGTGTGTGGTACAACCACTACTTCCACATTTGTTAATGTGTTTTTACGGCCATGATTTCTATGGCAGTACAAACGGAAACGGAAGTTAATGTGGATAGGTGACAAGTGTCAAAGAACAGGACATTTTTTAAATACTTGGAAATGCTTGTGATAATGTAAGTACACATTTAAACAAAATATATAACACTGTGCACTAGGGATGCTCCGATCGGTCGGCCGAAGATCGATATCGACCGATAATCACATTTTATGACTCGATCGATACTCGTTAAACTTGGCCGATCTTAGGAACCGATCACAATTGATGACGTCAATGCATGAGGACGTACACGATGAGTGGGGACGTAAATGTTTTTGTCTCATATTAAGTATCCTGATGTGCATAGTGTTATGCATAAACCCCATTGTAAAGGCATATTAAAATGTTCACTATATAATAATTCTTTGTGATTATTTAGTACTCTGTTAAAACAATAGTTACATTAGATATATTACAGTAAAAAATAACAAATATATAACAAAAGCAAAATTTATAGTATTACTTTATCTGAAAAAAGTTAATGGTGATTAGAGAGCTTATATATCAGTTATATAAACTTGAAGCATCAGAATCGGCATTGGTATCGGCCGATCACCATGACAAAAAATCGGTACATGGTATCGGTGGCAAAAATCCTGATCGGAGCATCCCTACTGTGCACAGGGTTTTTGGACAAAAATATTTATGGATACTTTGAGACATTGTGCCTTTAAGTAACAAAAATATTTCTAATGATATTTTGAAAGTTCTAAGAACATTCATAAAGTCTATTAATTGTGTATTTGTGTATTAATTGTGTATACGTGTATTAATGTTATTGCTTGGTTATAAGAATGCTATCCATCAACATTTTTTTAAACTTTCTACTAACAAATAACATTTCTCATAAATATGAAATATAATGTTAAAAAAGTTCTACTAATGTTACTTTAAGAATGTGTTTTGTTAACTTAGACTTAAAGAAAGTTAAGAGAGTTCTAAGAGTTCCCTTTTAGCTGGGATAGAGAAACATTATGTTTTTGTCGCTTTAGCTCTGTTTCACACCTTGGTGATCTGCATTTCACATAAGCATCTAAAACACATAAAATCCTAACTCTTTAGTCACTAGTTTAAGGTGACCTAAATAATAAAAAAATCTGACCATGGGACCCTATTGTTTAACCAATCAGAATGTGCTTTCTGCCTAATAATCATTTGGAGTATTCCAATTTGTTGGCCACCACTGATAAAAACTTTACTAACGATTGTTTCACATCCCAACCCCATATGTTTGGTCAGCTAGGTAGGTACAGTCACAGCATTTGTCGAGCTGATATTTCGCTCAAACCAATAAATCAATGTTTAAAGCACCTCAGAGCCACTGTGTATCAAAAAAAGATTGGCTGTTTTAACTGAAAGGCAGGACTTCCATTCCTATAGCTGCCTAGATCAGCTGGTTACTGATGGACAGGCTTTCAGATGAGACATGGCATTTGTCTCCACACACAGGCCAGTTACAGGAGTATCACCAAGTGCTGCTTACTTCACATGTCATTAAATATTACTCAGAGAGGCGCTGGATGAGATCAACAGGTCTGAGCTGTAAACCACAGAAACAAGAATTGATTCTTCAGCTGTTTAGCCTGTGTTAAATATTTGATTTAAGTCAAAGCCTGAAATCCCTCTGCCAAAACTCTCTCTCCCTCTTAATGAGAGAGAATTATTCAGAAATGAGGAAAGAGCTGGTAGGGATAGATGGAAAGAAAGAGAGAGAAAGACAGAGAGAGAGAGGTGGTGTTGTGGAAAGTATTGCCAGATGGGCTCGGTTCCTTGCATCATACTTTGTTTTAGTTTGGCAGAACTGAATGTAGTTTTGACTTTAAACTCATGACTGTTGTTTACCATAAATAACCATTATTAACCATTAATTCAGTAATAGGAATTGCACTTGTTAAAAGTGTACAAGAAATATCAAGTATGTAATTTCAAACTTAGATTCATGGTACTTTTTTCAATTAAAGTTTCTTTTATACTTGAATATCATTGGTTCACTTCAGAAGCAATTACAGAACCCCCTGGAGTCATATGGATTACTTTTATGATGGACAGATGCGCTCATGGGATGCCTTGAGGGTGCATAATTTATGGGCAAAATATCATTTTGGGGTGGATTTACCCTTTTTTAACATATAAACATACACTTTATTAACATATAAAAAAATCAGAAATATTTCAGTTTATTCATCACTTTGTAAATTTAAAGTCAATTTGACAATTTTTTTGACAAAGTCAATTTCATCAAATTGAGTGAATTGCATTGTGGGATACAATATTCCAAGCAGTGTGCTCTCTTGTACACTGCACACTCTAGCAAATGTGGCAGGTCATGCAGGAATACCAGCATACCAAATGTGAAATTGTACAAGAAATATCAAGGATGTAATTTCAACTTAGATTTGTGGTCCTTTTTGAATTAAACATTTCTTTTATAAAATCCTAACATCCTGATGCAATCTTTCAACATTTCTCACCCTTAGGCTCAGCTCTGTTTGTCATGATATTTTCGAGTATGATCTGCCTTTCCTCATAAACACACATCTCTTGCATACTAAAACACAGCAGCACAAACCAGACAAAAAACATCTGACATCATATATTAATACAGAGAAACGATTCAGACGTTGAACATGCATTATGTGTATTGTTCACATTATATTAGTCTTATAGTTTATGATAAATCCAAGAAGCCACCTTTGAATTCAAATTAAAAGAAATCAAGTTGCTTTATTGAAAGCTCTTTAGCCCTGCTTTTACACAAGAGGAAATGTCAGCTTGGTTTTGTCACAGCTAATGTGTCCTCCCTGACCTCTGTGCTGACTCTCATTAAAGCAGGAACAGAGAAAGAGACCCTGGGCTTTTCTGTATTAATATGGAAATGAGGGCAGAGGTGGATATCTGATGTCCTTTTGTGTGTATGGCAGCGTTTATAGACATCTATCTAATGACAGCCTTAACAAAGCAGAACAATGCAGTGGTCAGACAGAGACAAACTGCTCCTTATAACACAAGCCCAGATCTGCTCAGCTAACAGGAACTGTTTTCAGAACATTGGCTAACATTCTCTAAAAGTGCTCTTATAGTTATCAAAATGTTATTACAGTAATGTTATAAGAACGTTTTTAAAGTTGTAATCTTTTTGTAAAACTTTGTCCTATCTTTTTTGCATACAAATTGCAGGTTATTTTATGTACATTTATTTATGTATGTTGAAGTCACATAGACAAACTGACAAATCCGACCTGGCAGCTCAAATTATAAATCATTATTATAAACTTACTGTTGCAAATCAGGGTAAGGTAAGGAGACAATTATGAACACTGATTTGTTATGTACTTCAATATCTGTTTTTATATTTAACCAAAAATATTATGAATTGCAGATTATATATATATTATATCAAAAATGTTATTCTTAAGATGTTAGTGAAACATTTAAAAAATGCTTGAATAACGTTCTTATAACCAAGCAATAACCTTAATGCAATGTCTGAAAAAATATTTTTATGTTTTGTTTCTTTAAAAGCATTGTAAAAAAAAGTACGAAAAATGTTTTTGCAGCCTAAAATTGTTAGCTGGGTGTACCCATGTGCTCATGAAATATGGTATAAGAGCTATTCATATTAAGGTTCGATATATGATGCCATAGGAGAGAAAGAGTAACAGATGTTCTTAATTGTTCCTTCTAGATAGTATTGAAATAACCTTGCTTACTGTTAATGCTTCTCACATATTTTAGTAATGTCTCAAACTGCATTCAGATTTATCCATATGTCAAAATCTACAAAGATTTCAGGGATTTTAATATACCCCCAAAGTCACAATCTAAAACGTTTTGGGGTTAAAATGAACAAAATCAGTTACAGAGAATGTGAAGCTGATGTCACGCCATGTTGAATTCTGGGTAAATGTTTTGTTTTGACACCATATTAGGAGGATCATGCTGCCTTTCCACTTTTAGTTTAGGGCAGTATTTAGATTTTCTGTCATGATCATGAAAAATGTCACCACTGTAGGTCATTCCTGCTGCATCGAAAACAGTTGCAATAAGAAAGTGAATATTTACAATAGCAACACTAAAACAACAGTCACATTGAAATGTTTCTGACAAAGTAATAAATAGACTTCGCCAGCTTGTTGAACACATTTTTATTTGGATATTTCTAACATATAAAGGCAGTAAAAAAAAGCAGTAGCGAGTTTATGCTAACTAGATACACTGTGAACAGAATTCTACAAAACTATAGTTAAAACATCAAATTGTCATTGACATAGGTTCACATTCTCTATTAAGCAAGTACATAACAGATCAGTGTTCAAATGGGCTCTATACCATAGCCCTACTGGCTGCAGTAAGTTTATAATAATGATTTTTAATTTTAGCTGTCAGGTCCAATTTTGTGGGAAATGTCTATCTTTAAACAGAAAGAAGATCTGGCTACTAAATCGCATGTTCAGGTGGTGATAAGGGTTTATAGCTCCTACTGAATGACAACAATTGTTCCATTTGTGTTTATTTCTTTTGGGAAGTTGTAAGAGAAACATCTGACAAAGTTGACCTTTAAATGAGAGATAACTGAGACCTCAATTAAGTGGCTTGAGCTACATGCTGGCATGTGGTGTTATGTGCGTGTGTGGATAAGCTTTCATTGTTTTTATACCTGTCCTGTGTGTTTATAATTTATAGATGTAAAATTGACCAGTGAAAGAATAAAGCGCCTCTCAATCATGTGATTATGTGATCAATCATGGTCACTTTCTGCTCAATGTGCTGCAGTATGCTCAGGCTGTAAATGTCACGAACCAAAAAGAGCATAGGAACCCAATTGCAAACAATCAACAGTTACACTAAACACTAAACTACATGCCCGTCTTCCTAAATAAATAAACAGAAAGCCAAAAAGGCAAAAAGCAGAAAGACAAGCATGACTAAACTAAGATAAACTAACTAAGACATTTAAGCTAAGCTAAGCTGCGCTAAGCTAAGCTAACTAAGACAGTGACGAGCATATGGTCAGGAATGCTTTCACTAAGCGACGGTCTGAAAAAGACTGAACACACACAAGGGAAGTATAAAGGGAGGCAATTAATGAGAGCGGCAGGTGATAGTGATGTAATGTGATAGAGTGAACACAGCTGGGGATAATTACGAGAGGGAAGGGATGACGCGGACACCGGAGCTTGTAATGATCGTTAAACCGCCATGAGTTCCGACAGAAAACAATACAAACCCGGTTGATCAAACTGACGTCCTGACAGTAACACCCCCCACCCCCCCCCCAGGATCACCACCAGGAACTGGGGAGGCGGCAGGGGTCTGAGGATGAAGAGGTGATACCCGCACTGGTTTGATCTTAGAGACGTGGAAAACCAGATGAACCCGACCAAGGGAGGGGGGCAGATGGAGCCAAACGCTCACCGGATTCAATACCTTAGTGATCTGGTAAGGGCCAATGAACCTGGGTGCCAACTTAGGAGAGGGCACTCGGAGAGAAAGGTCCTTGGTGAAAAGCCAAACCCATTGACCACAAAGGTATCTGGGTTGAGGAATCCGGCAACGGGCAGCGGCTACTTTAGTGTGTTGGGACGTCTGGGCCAAGATGTTCCTGGCCTTCTTCCAGGTGCGGCGACACCGTCGGATGAAGGCCAGGGCTGATGGCACAGCAACCTCGGGTTCCTGAGCGGGAAACAGAGGGGGTTGGTAACCAATAGAACATTCGAAAGGTGACATACCTATGGCCGAAACCAGCAGGGAATTTCAGGCGTACTCCACCCACGAGAGCTGTTGGCTCCAGGAAGTCGGATTTTGGGATGTTAGACAGCGGAGAGCTCGTTCGAGATCCTGGTTGGCCCGCTCACACTGGCCGTTGGTCTGAAGATGAAAATCAGATGACAGACTTGATGTGGCCCCGATCTGACGATAAAATTCTTGCCAAAAATGAGAGATAAACTGTGGACCCCTGTCAGACACAATGTCCACCGGAAGACCATGCAACCGGAAGACACGGTCGACCATTATATGAGCAGTCTCTTGGGCAGAGGGTAGCTTGGCCAGGGGAATAAAATGAATCCGACTGTGTGATCCACCACAGTCAGGACGACAGTGTTACCTAAAGATTCGGGAAGCCCAGTGACAAAATCAAGAGCAATATGGGACCATGGACGGGAAGGGATGGGGAGGGGTTGAAGCAGACCAACGGACGGTGCATTAGACGTCTTGTTCTGTGCACAGACTGGGCAGGCCAATACGAACTGTCTGACATCGGGCCTCATGGAAGGCCACCAAAATCGTTGGTGGATGGCAGCCAATGACCTCCGAATACCTGGATGGCAGGACAACCTAGAAGAGTGAGCCCACCGGAGGACATCAGGCCACAGCGCAACCGGCACAAGCAATCTTCCCTCAGGACACCCTCTAGGAATTTCTCCCTCTCAACCAGCCTGCCTCACCCGCTGCTCGATTCCCCAAGAGAGAGACCCTACCACGATCCCTTTAGGGATCGCCTCGGACGGAGCAATCTCCCCGGGGACCTTGAGCAAATGGGAGAGAGCATCGGGTTTAACGTTCTTGGAACCTGGCCGGTAAGAGAGGGAGAAGTTAAAACGACCAAAGAAAAGTGCCCATCGGGCCTGACGTGAGCTCAAACTCTTGGCCGAATGGACATATTCAAGATTCTTATGGTCCGTCCAGACCAAGAAGAGCTGCGCTGCTCCCTCCAGCCAGTGACGCCACTCCTCCAAAGCCACCTTACCGCCAGCAGCTCTCGGTTACCAATGTCGTAGTTCCGTTCAGCAGGGCTCAGCTTCCTAGACAAGGCATCGCACGGATGCACCTTCCCATCGGACTCAGATATTTGGGACAATACTGCACCTACTCCAATTTCGGAGGCATCTACCTCCACGATGAACTGTCGTTCAGGATCTGGAAAACAAAGGATAGGAGCAGAGGTGAAACGGGACTTATGCTCCTCAAAGGCCTCCTGAGCCAGGGAATTCCACCTGAATGGAACCTTGGAGGAAGTTAGGGCGGTAAGCGGAGCAGCGATCGAGCCGAAGTTCCTGATGAATCACCGATAGAAGTTGGCGAATCCGAGGAACCGCTACAACGCTTTACAGGAGTCCGGAACAGGCCAGTCGACCACAGCCTGGATCTTGAATGGATCCGGAAGGATGCCTTGCAATATGACAATATGACTAAAAAATGGAACTGACTCGGCATAGAAGACTCACTTCTCCGCCTTGACAAAGAGCCGATTAGTGAGAAGTCGCTGGAGAACCTTACGCACGTGCTGGACGTGTACCTGGAGAGAGGGAGAAAAAATTTATATCATCCAGGTAAATAAAGACATATTTATCAACCATGTCTGCCAACACGTCGTTAATTAGGCCCTGGAAGACAGCGGGAGCGTTCGTGAGACCAAACAGAAAAACTCAATATTCGAAATGTCCCCTATGAGTATTAAATGCAGTCTTCCACTCATCACCCTCCCTAATACGAATGAGATGGTAAGCATTGCGGAGGTCTAACTTAGTAAAGACCTTAGCTCCCTGTAATAG
>JAZGTJ010002766.1:29802-39911 GCA_036877575.1 Botia almorhae | reverse complement strand
TGTAAACTAAATGACTGGTGAACGGTGTGTGTGAGGTTTTAATAGCGTGTGTGAGGTGTGGATGTGTGTAAGGTTAATAGAGGTTTTCTGCAGCGTTTCAGTGAACTATTCCCTTAAGAAACACGCTAGGTTAAACTGGTTGCTAGAGGGTTTTGTAATACGCGTAAGGCGTGTGTGCTGTTTGTAGGTTATACTAATGTGTGTGGAGTTTGAGCTATTGAGGGAGGCACTGGGTTGAAAAGTGGAAAAGTGTGAGCGTGGCTTGTGTAATAAAGATAAATTGTTAATATAGAAAATGAGGCTCCAGGCATGAATATATCTGCAGGAAAATAGGCCAAGAGCTCCTCCTCCCTCTTACCATAGTGGTGAGAATGTATTTGTAAAACGCTGATGTCATTCCCAACTCTGACGCCTGAAAAGAAAGACGAAAGGAAAGAGACAATGAGAATGAGTGTGTGTATGTGTGTGAATACGAGAGAGAAAGCTGCACGGTAAGGCAGAACATTTAGAGCTCGTGGCTGAATAGTCCTTGAGCAGTATACTGATTTATGGTGCCTATAAATTAAAACACAGGTATATTGAACAAAGCCGAATTACACTTGGCTAATAAGTCAAACTGAGGCACAGAAAAGAGATGAACAGGGAGAGGGAAGCAAAGAGCAAAATATGAGAGATGCTGCAAAAGAATAGAATTTAAATGAATTAAAAAATGAAAAGCCAAACCAACATCATTCAAAAAAAGCGACTGTGTGTGTTTAATACCTTTTTCAGTATAAGGTACGAAATAGATGCGTTAGCATCGATAATTATTGTAGCTATTTTGTCATCGCGAATCTCCTTCAGTAAAGGCGTGGGGTCGAGGTTGTCGTCCAGCATCCTGATTGACAGCGTCTCGCGAGAAATCAGAAAACGCCTTATCAGCTCCTCCAGTCTCAGCAGACCTGTGGGCAGGATAAAGGTACATGAGGTACAATCAGGGCTTGTGGGAAGAAAACGATCTATACGAAACGACTCATGTATGCGCGAGAATGTTGGTAAACAACGTGTCCATTTGCAACGCTGCTTTGAAAAAGTGTGAGTCTGTGGCGACACAACGGCTAGTGAAAATGTAAATAAGTAGCTGTGATCTCAGGGGAGCATGCATGCACGGAACGAGCCAGTAAAGCCAGTGCCAAACTTTAATTAGCTTGAGGGAGAGGAGAAATCAATGCTCTCCACACTCTCATTCTCTCTCATTCTCACACACTGCCTCCATTTCTGCTCTCCTTGGACCACTGATTTTTTTTTCGTATTTTCACCAGTTTTTCCTTTTCACTTCATTCATCTTAGCTCCATAAATGTGGCTCCGTCTCAGCATTTCACTTCCTTATTCCCTTTAAAGGATAGCTCCCTCCAAAATGAAAGAAAAGATTATTGACTCACCTTCTTGCTGATTTAAAGCTTTACGCTATTATTTTTTATTGTTGAGCTGTTTCTTATTTAAAAAGTAACAGTAAATTTCCGTCTGTTCCTCACACAAAGCTGGAGTATAGCGCATAAGTTATATGCACTCCTTTTATGGCCCTTTATGGTGCCTTTATAGTGTTTTGTGTCTTTTTGAAGATTAGAGCGCCTCTGGAAGTGTCACTGTATGTGAAGATCCTTTATTGCTTTTTTGCTGTTTAACAGAAGAAGTAACAGCAAGCAGGTATAAGAGGGTGAGTAAATAATGACTAAATGTTAATGTTCGGTGAATTGTTGCTTTAACATAGTGACTGAGGTCAAATTCTCAGGCAAAAACGCTGAATGCGTTTAAGCTGTTGTTTTCTTCATGCTTGTCTAGTTTGACTGACACAGGGTCACCGGTGAAGTGTGCAGCACCAGATGATTGTTTCGTAAATGAATGCTAGTGAGATTCAGATACACAGACATGCTGAAACCTGAAAGTCACATTCTGTATGTTTAACGAGAAGCTTCGGCACAGCCCTCCTCTCTCGCCACCATTTTAAATGAGCTTGATGAGTGGCAAGTTGCACCTACTCTGCTGCCATAGCAACCATAGTGCAGCCAACTGGGTCAGAGCTAAGCGGTATGTAGCGATGCCCTCTCTAACACACACAAAAGTCCAGGCGCTCGAACACACCAAACTCTGCATGCGTGGTGTTGTCTCACGCGTTAACAGGCACAGCAGGGGGGAGATTTATTCTCAGATTACGTGAACACTATGCTGCGTAATTGCCCAGCAGTATGTTATTGGCACAGATACCTATTACACTACAGTGTATAGAGCAAAGTAATTGTTAGTGCTTGCAATAAAGAAGCACTGCGGTGTCATTTGTACTCTTGTACTTTCTGTAATGCCATTTAGCTTTTCAGCCTTGAATACATATTCCAACAACCTGTCAGCGTTTCAGCATTAATATCACACTTGAGTGTTTGTAAAAATATGAGGATTTAAAGGGCACTTGGATTTAATACTTCATTTGGAAGTATTAAGCTGTTGTTTGTTTACAATTGAAAAGAAGACACACCCTTCTCTGAAGACTCACGTTAACTAAATCAATGATCTGCTGGAGGCAGTGTGTTACAATCATTTTACAGTGGGACATAGGGGTTCATACGCACAATATGATGCTTAAATAAAGTGAAAAAGTGAAAAGCAACTTTCAGCAAACAGTTACATCTATTATCAAAATCAACCTTCTTTTCCAAGTGATGTAGTGCATTGTCCTTACTGTGGGAGTTTGCAGTTGCCAAGCAATGGAAAACTTGGTGCTTTACTATAGAACAAAGCAGTTATGTGTATTAATATAGAATGTGTATTTATAGTCATTTTACAATGACTTTTCATAAAGCTCATTAAGTTAAAACTGTGTCTAATCTGTCCATTTAACAGTTGTTGTGGAAAAATGTTACATATTCAAGCTTAAGGGAAGTCCAGAACAACTGCTGGGTAGAGCAGAAATTGGACTCACATTCGGCCTTAGCACAGACCAGACTAGCCGATGGGTAACTGAAGGAGCGTAGGATGGCTCCAATAGCAAGGCTCAGATCCTCGTTGCTAGGATACAGAGTCACCGATGCAAAGCGCAGGTAAGGAAGCCGTGGAGTTTCCTCTGGACCAATTTTAATATGCGGGATCTAAAAGAGTATTTCAAAAAAAGAACACAAGAGAAAGAAAAATGTATTGTTGTTGCTTTAACAAAGCCAAAATCAGCAGAACATCTAATGCGGCTCACCTCCTTTTCCCCACAGATATGACTAACTATGGAACCAGAGGCGGGACTTGAGGCGGGGCCAATCACAGAGACCACACCCTTTGGCAGAATCTGGCACACTGTGGAGGAAATGGAGGTGCATTGAAGACCTCTTCATCAAACTCAGTAGCTTTATATGTTTAGTGTACAGAAATGTGGCCGTATGTATGTTTTAATAAAAGTGTCTCATGAGGCAAGTGACTCACTTGTTTCTGTAGTCTCATACTGAGAGTCTTTCTGGAGTTCAAAGATGTCGACCTCCACGCGAGCACGAGCTGGGCTCTCCATCGCACTGTTAATGTTCTCACGCGCTAATGCTAAAGCTAAACGCTCCCCGCGCCCACAGACAGAGCTGTCATCCAGAATTGCCGCTAACAAGAGGTGAGAATGTGACACAGACAGACAAACATAAATATACATATATGTTTATGTTTATGTATATATGTTTATATATATAAATTTATTTATTTATTTATACAGGTCAGAAGACAGTAATATACGTGAACTTCCTTTTACAAAGTGTTTTAAATATCCAATAAAATCACTTAAAGAACTATGCAGCATAGTTATACACCACGTTCAATAAAAAATGATAGTGTGCCACTCACCCATCCGTACGGATGACAGAACAGAGGTCTGGCTTAGCGAAGAGGGTGGCATGGTAACCATGGTAACTAATAGAAAGCGGAAGTAAATCGACAGCAGGAGCGCTGGCAGTTCCGGCATCTTCTACCGCTCCTCATGGAGATGCCTTCTGCTGCCTATAGCACCCCCTAAAGGAACAGGAATTCATCATTTACTCAAACAAACACTTACAGATATACCCCCTCAATATCATCCTGTGACAGTTTAAAGTGTACCTCACAACACTATTCTAATCAGTGTTGTTGACATGGAGATATAGCTTTCGTACACACACAGGTTGGGGTGATAATGGAGTGAACGGTGGTGTGCAAAGCATCATCATGAATCAGATGAATCAGACAGTTTATGTTGACAGTTTGCTGACGCAGGTCATGACCATGTCACACTCGTCCCTAACAGCAGCACAGGGAAATCACGCTAACATACAAACACCTGATGTCACACACACAGCGCAATACAATCTCACTGAACTCTGACCTTAAAACAGCTTATAAGATTTATTTGACCCCAGGGAGGAAGGGATGGATATACTTCTCCTACTTGTTCTTTGTTTACGCCCCCCCTCCTCCCCGCCTCCCTTCTCCAGTCACTTTGAATGTGTCACTAGGGTGAAGAAATGTGAGAAAGAAAACAAACAGAAATGTGTGTATATAGCAGAAAATGTCAGAAAGGGGTTAGCTAATTATTGTTTAAAAAATTGAGAAATGTGTCAAAAATACAGCATTAAATTAACATTTCATTACGTTTCATTGTTCCACCCACATTAAACTGTATTAACTAAAATGTAACTTTAATGATATATGACTTAAATGACAATGTAAAACATAGCAGCAATAACAAAGTAAGCAAATATGGTAATACATGTTATTGTAGGCCAGGCTTAAAATGTAACATTCAGTTTTATACAATATGCAGCAGGCTTGTATCATTTCTCTATCCACCAAGTGGGCCCTTGGCGTAAATAAGTTTAAATCTCCTGGTATGTACTGTAGCATTAGGAATGCCATTATGTTTCAGCCATAATTATAAAAAAAATCACACAGCCATTTTCAAATGCTAATGACTGCAAATATAAATCTTACATACGCACTCGCTGTTTTGCATACGAGCATTTTCGAATAAAGGAAAACTTGCCAGTCTGCAAGTAAACTGCAAAATATTATTATTGAGGTGAGAGAAAAGAGTGAAAAGAAATAAGAGAATAAGAGAAAGAGGGAAATTGAAAGAGAGGAAGAAATAAGGACAATGAGAGAGAGACAGAGAGACAGAATATGCTTGAAGAGGGGCCCTCAGGGGAAGGGAGGGGTAGATTGCACACACTGCTTCATTTGTTACTTTTTCATCTTTGTAAGTATGAAGTGAATCTGACAGTTATAATAATAGCATACTGATTCATTCTCCTTAATTGATTTGGATTGTGAAATGAGACTGTTGGATGTGATCATTGCCAGTACCTGCTGATACAGACACATTAAGATCACGACAGCAGGCTTCTCCAAAAAGGAGAGGGAGCACCAGGCCTTTCTCTCTCTTATCTTTCCCTTTTCCACACTGAGCCTGGATCCAGCATGGAAAGATTCCAGAATGGAGGCATGAAAAGGCTCCCATCATGCATTCCTCCTGGCACTCCACAAGTCGAAATCACAAGCGCTTAATAAAACCATCAAAAGCTCTCTCCATCAGGGGTCTGAACTCAACAGCCTAAAAACACACAAGCACATCGGAGTGCCGAGTCTTCTTCCATCATGCAAACCAGTCAGAGATGCCACTTCCTAATTCTTTCCAGCTCTTCCTCTGTCAGTCTGCTTTCACTCTCCTTTGACAATCTTTTGGTGCTGCTATCCTTTGAGCTTCTTACTTGGTCCTTAACCCACTCTGAATCGAGCATACACGCACACGCTCGCTCTTACAAAGAGAAAATCCACCAGCTTGTCAGTCTATCCTTCCTCGTCTACTTCTGATCCTACATGTCTCTCAGCACTTCCAAAGATCTCTCTCATATATACACACACATTTTCAAGCCTTTGAAAAGGGTCATTTTAACTAGCTGTCCTTTTTGTTGGATCTGTTCTTGAACACTGACGAGGGTCGCCCCGAGGTGCAACGCAAACATCTGTGTCAAATCCAGATTCGTCACACGCATACATGGATGTGACAACCGGACGAATGAATGATCAGGCCTTAGACCATTGTGCAGAGGATGCAGTTAGCTCACAGCAGAAAGCAATTCACTTTCAGCCCACTCGCACAGCAACACCATGCAATTAAAACTCCAGAGAAGCCATCATCCAGCAGTTGCGACTGCGCCAATAACAGACGCACATTGTCTTGGCAGGATTCTGAAGACAGGTTTTAAATGCAGGTGTGGCCAGGTTGCTGCTGAATATTTTATTTTGTTTTAACACTTTTGGGTTGGTACACAGAAATGTGATAAGATATGAGGATGAAAGGCTTATGTCAGTGTGAAAGCTTGTTCTTTGTGTCAGATGAATGATTTAACCCACCCTGCTGTGCCAACAGATTTAAATGAGAGCATTTCAGCTCCACGGTTTTTCAGCATTCCCTTTGGCAAAGTAAACAAACACGATTTCTCGTGCATGACGTCTGTAGATGCTCTCTAGGGCCACAGCACTTTGAGACTCGCAAGTTTACATTCACGTGTAAGGTGAATACTGTGGTAAACATGTGTAAACTAAAGCATAACAACAGAAAACATAGACGCAGACAATATCACTTCCAAGACTGATGATTTGCAGATTGCAAAACAGCGTTAACAAGTCTGCTAATGAATATGCACACTTCATTAAAAAATAAAGACATAATTTAGCATTTAAACAGCAGAGTACATACCCAGTATGCAGAACAGTCGTGTATGCACCCCCCTCAGAATTTTGAGAAGTTAAGAATTCTTCAGAAGTTTAAATGTGACTTTCAAAGACAATTGATTAATATCTTTGACAATTAAGTTGGATGATTGTCTGTACAGCTGTGCCAGACCCATTCACACGGTCAGTCTAATGATTTGGCCAGTTGAATCAAATCGCATCCTCTCTAGATGATTTGATATATCTTCCCACCCACATGTCACTCCAAACTTGTATGACTTTGTCTTGCAGAACTAAATGTCAAAGCTGCTCATTTCCACAAAATGTTGCTTGGTGAATAGTAAAGACTGTCTGTCAAAGTTGTAACTTTGCTCAGATATATAAAACATATGTTAGGTCAGCATTTTAGGATATACTGCACTACTACATCACACTAAACTATCCTATCTTGCACATACAACAAACTAACAAGGGGTTAAAATGTGACTTTGCTTATTTCTCATCTTGGGCACCAATTGATCCAGAACTGTGACTGGTGCACCCTTAAAAAAGCACAAATGCTTCTGTGTTTCCACCCCAGTGTGTGCATGTCAGGGCAGTAGCTGCCTCTGTGTGTTTCGATGGATTACACTAAACCTTTACAAACACATGCAAGAATCATTTTATGAAGTTTTTATTAGACATGGGGCATAACAGAAAAGGCCACATACCGTTTGCTCAATATGAAGACGCCGATCAAGCGACGGTTTCTGTGATACTTTGTGACATTCATTTTTTCTATCTCGCATTCTCTATCATACACACGCTCACACACATATTGACACCAACATTAAATGAGTCAGATGACATTTGCTCTATCCATTCCTTTCTTTCATAGCCAGATTATGCTGCCGTGGCAACAGGGTGAGATGGGAATGGAGAGAGAGAGAGAAAGAGAGAGAATGTGTCTGATATTGCAGCATGTTGGTTTTTCATCTTCTACCTTTGAAGTTCATCAGTATGGAAATGGAACACAGTGAATTTTGATCTTTTCACTTGGCCTGAAACTGAATATGATTACAGGCTTCTTTGGGATTATTGTTTGTGTTGTGTTGTGTTGAGTCCTATTGATATGATGCTGCTGTTGATTCCAGATTTGATTGCGTATTAATCTAGTGAAAGTTCCCAAAACAGACTGTGTTTAAACAGTGTTAAAAATACCCTCATCTTATATCCTCTACTGTATGCTCTCTTTAGATCAGCTTTACTAAATCTAGTACAAACCAGAAACCATGTGAGTAGAAACAGACATTCTGTAACATGTGTTCATTAATTCTCCTGTAACTTTTGACCTCTGAGAACACAAATCTCTCTTTACTCTGCTCAAAGACACTAAACCCCCAGGGTTCCTATCTCAGTTAGTTAACACCAAGCTCATCACACACATTTAAAGCAACTTCTTTCTTCATTTAAGAATCTCGTTAGGCTGGAATAGACCTGCAGTGTTATTGCTAACTTCCACTGAGTATTCCTGGAGGTTCCTAGGGAAAACGCATGTGACACCTGTATGCAAGCTCAATAGAATCTCATTAAATCAACAAAAGCCTAATAAAATCTAGTTATCTAGTTCACTGAGGTCTAATTAAGCTCAGCTATACCTACGGAATTCCAGGTAGAGTTCAAGATAGCTTAGTGGGCTAGGATCAAGTTCCATGAGGATCCAGTTCCATCTAGCTCTGGAGATTTTACAGCTAAAATTTTTAGCAGGCCACCAGCGATGTGTCATTATGGTAATGGACCATGTGCTAAGAGGAAAGGAACAAAATAAGTGAAAAGATTTGGTATTTATGGAAGCACAAACATTTTATGTTAGATAAGCATGGCCTCGTTTCATAGCTCAGCGAGTCGGGACTAAGGGTTTGAGCACATCCATAATGCATACTGCATGTCTGTATGTGTATGCGTGCTTGTGTGTGTATCTTTCAAAAAAACTTTCCAGCATTCATAAGAGATCAGAGAATGATCACTGAAACTTTTAGCACACATATTTAATAATTATGTTTTTATAGCGGTTAAAGTAACACAAAAGAGTCTGAAGTTTTTCTTAGAAGTCTGATCAGTTTTTCCTTAAAGGTTAAATATCATACATTTTTTAATTATTTTACCCTAAGGTAAAAAAAAAATTTTGCCACATTTTTTGTGTCATTTTGTTTTTATGACAATTTTACACAATTACCTGCACCCTATAACCGCAACTGGTCTGTTTTATATTGTCACAGATTCACTTAAACATCTGGGCTGAAGTCAATTTTAAATTATCAGGGATCCTGTTTAAAATAAACTTTATTCAGAGTGGTAGTTGCCTACTTCCTCCTTATTACATCACCATGACTGGGTGGGCCAAGTGTCCAATCACCCAACAGGCGTAATTGAGGTGTATATACGGGCAGCCTTAGGTTAATGCATTTGTTATACTCAATAATTTCATTGACTATTTTGTTTTTTTGGACCAGTGAGAAAGTTTTTTTTAAAAGTTCATACTCAAAACTGCGTTTCATCAAACTTGTTTATCTCAAAAGATAAAGGTAAATTTGATTCCTCGTGATATGACCTCTATTAAAGAATCCTGAATACAAAGCTGAGAAGATTTAAGTCCATTTAATCAAACCCCCACACACACAAATACAGATACACACACACACACACACACACACACACAGACTGGCATACGGGTGATTTATCTCATTCCCCTCTCCACCCATTCATTGCATTTAATCACATGGCCTTACAGCCAAGTATACAATCAATACTCGTCACCTAAGATTGCATACGCACACAATGCGGTGACATGGGATTACATACAGCCCCAGAAGATGAGAGTTCACAAAGCTTCAAGAGAGACAGGAAAGTGGAGCAGAAGAACAAAATGGGTGCCATGTCACTGGTTAACCAAGTAATTAAGTGACGGCCAGAAACAGCAAAGTGTAAATCATGTCAGAAAGGGAGAATGCGAATGAAAGCAGATGAACGTGTGATAGAAAGAGTGAAGAGGGAGCTAGTTTGGAGAGATAGAGAGAGCAGGAGGGTGGAAGAGTGGGTGGAAATGGAGGAGTCTATATATAACTGCAGGGTTATAGAATAAAAGTGAGAGATCATACTGTTGTGTTTGATTACTTAACTCATACAACCATGGTAACCAACCAACCGGCACATGAAAAGCACATTTAACTGCTCACACGCACGCAAGCAACATTCACTGATGTGTTAACCGACGCAAGAGGGTTCTTCCGTGGCTTGTGCCAACATAAAGAAAGAAACAAAGGCAGCGCTGTGCGAGCATCTCTTTGTTTGCCACGCGTCCAAACAGGCACTGAAAATAACAGATTTCATAGTGCAGAAAAATCTATCAGCCTTTACCACCCAA
>JAZGTJ010002766.1:0-29794 GCA_036877575.1 Botia almorhae | reverse complement strand
CCCACCAGACGGCTACATTTACCCTCACCAGTGAATATTTATATAAGTATATGTGTGGCAGGCTCACCTTACAGGAAACAAACTCTAGACGTGTTACGCTGCGTGATTGTGTGTTTACTCATCCTGTGTAAATCAGCTGGAAGTGAATAAAAGCAGGGTAGTGATGCTCTGTGGGAACAGCAGGGAAGGGTCACAGAGAGGAACTGATGCTTCTTTGTTTGTTAGTCTCTGGTGAGAGACCATAAACAATAAACAACCTGTGTGTGAGTGAACTCCACGCTTCAGCTCCCAGCTGAGAGCCGCCATCCCTGAGCAGCCTGCAGGGCCAGGTAGCCAATACTGAGATTAAAACACATCAAAATATAGCCGAAGAACGTTTTCCAAGAAATGAAATGAGATATGAGGAGCGTCAGGTTGGTTCTGTTTTATGTTATACTGTACCGCTGATAAAATCCCAGGACAACTCAAAAACCCACAGACTCTGGAAGATCAATATGATGGTGAAACCACATGCCTACATAACAAATACTGTATATAAAGCAGGGCCAATGCTAAAACTCTTAGATCCCAGGGCAATATTTCCATCCTGGTGCCCAGTTCTACATTCTGCCTGTGCATTACTAAGGCTTTGCATGTCTACACACTCTGAAAATGTAAGCGCTGATTTACTAATGGCATCTGCTTGATTTCATCGTTTAGACACGGAAAATAGCAGTTAATTTGAGGTATGCCTCCATAAATGTGCAAAATAAAATTTTGATTTGACTGTAAAGGCAGGTATTTATTTGCTGCAGGCTATGCACAATGCAGTTATTGTAACAAAAAAGGCATTGAGAATTCAAAATACATACCGGTTACATATCTAATGCTTTTGGAATGCTGTTATGTAAATGTATTGTTATGATATTAAATTACTGTGAACGATTTCATCACAATATTTAGAACACTTAAACATAACTGAACTTCATTATCATCATTATCATATTCAAACAAACAACACATTAAAAAACTCTAGAAAATTTTAGTTGGATGTCTGAGGCATTAGACTGATTTAGCATCATTGTTGAAATGCAGTAAACATTTTTGGCTGGAAATTAAGAAATATTTTTCAGAATAAATTCAATGCAGTGCAATGACTAGTATGTAGTATTGGATTTTTCCATATTGAGAATTATGAATTTAGCCGTTATCATCCATTGCACCACAATCATTTTAAACCATATCCAAAAAGTATTACAATAATTAAAGATTGTGAGCTCTCAATAAATAGCAGATGATTTTATAAACTTGCATAAATGCATTAAATGTATATAATACAAATGTACATTTATGCAATGCTGTACATTTATATTGTTTGTACATGTACGTCTACACATTACAGTATAGTATGTATAGTATATAATCATCAGGAACTGATCAACTGCTTTCATCTATACATCTATACATTCAGAAACTGTTAACTGTTTAACTAAATGTCAGACAGTCAAAAAAAAATGATTGCAATGGGCAGATGTCATCAAAGCTATATTAACACCACAGTATCTGCCCTGCTATGGCGAGCACTGTGGCTTTAAAACTAAAGCTCGGGTCACTACATCAAAGAGCAGAAATGTCATCATACACTGAGGTAATAGTGTTCTTAATAAGTCTTTAACAGCCAGTGATTAACTGCTACACTCTCTCCAGCAGCACAGTGGCTTCCTGTTCCTGGTCTACATCACTTTCATTTAAAGAGAAAGCACACCTCTAAATTACGCCATTTATCTCGGTCCAGTCCAAATGAGGTCACTCATGATGATACAATGTCACATGACCAAGAGTAATGAAGCCTGCAGGTGAGGCGGCCATTTTAATTTCTGGGAAAGAGAGATAGAGGAGGCAATGAAGTGCCACATTAGGCTCATTATGTGGGGCTGTGACGGTGGGCTTTAAAAAATGGAGGCTGATGAGATAGGTATGTAAGCCAAAAAATAATTTGTTTTTATTATAAAACTAAGATGTTTAGGGAGTTAAGATTAGTTTTACTGCATTTGTAATGGAAAAAATGGTAAAGTGCCCAAAAACAGCTACTGTATTTTAAGATACGTGTCATTCTACATAAACATTTGCAATGCTTGCAATATAAATGTTAAAATGCATGTGGGTCACAAATGGTGTCCAATTTTCTCTCTGCATATTTTACATATCGTCTTTCCAGCTGGCAAACCAGAATATAAAAATACCATGCATACAATTCTTACATGTTTGACATGCAGGAAATAAATTTAAAAGGTAAAAGGTGCCTCGGTCAGGGGAACCTCAGTTAGGGGAATCAAACCTGTGACCTTTGGGTTACAAGTCAGATTCTAACCATTAGGCCACCACTGCCCCCAATACAAACTGATATAGATATCAAGTGACTAGACAGGACACAGATGGGTTGGTCTTCTCTCAGATCTACTGTCAACAAGTGTTTTCTTACCAAGTTACCATCCTATTCCTGTCATTTAAAGGTAAAGCACCCAGTGTACACTTCATAAAAACTTTAGACTTTCAGTATGATGGGGAAAGACAGAGAAAGCTATGAGGAAATTGAAATAATGAGAGCCAAAGGCTTGTTTAGAAAGAAGGCCTTCGGTTGAAGTTTGAGGCACAAGGCTGCAAGAATACTAACGCCTGATCAGATCCAAATATGGCAGATAAAAAAAAGAACTGTCCTACTTTTCACTAATGGATGTAAAAGAAAGAGAGATGTCCTGACTCATGCCATATATGGTAAAGTACTCGCTGCACTGATGTCCAGCAGAATGTTTCCCTTAGAATAACGCCTCTCTCAACACCACACAGCTCTCCAAATCAAACCTACGTACACATACTGAGCTTCTATTACTGGAGTGTGTTTGTCTATATATATATATATATATATATATACATACATATATCTTCATGATTTATCGGTGCACCACTGACACAACACATTACTAACTCACAGCTTGAGTTTTTGTNACATACATACATATATCTTCATGATTTATTGGTGCACCACTGACACAACACATTACTAACTCACAGCTTGAGTTTTTGTTGTTTTCAGGGTGGTTCATTAATCATGAGAAATACAAAGATTCATTAATGTGCCCTCAGAAGTTGTCAAAAGCAAGAGTGCACTTCTTCACTCTGATCCATTTTTATCACGTTGAAATGTATGTAATTTCCAGCATTAACACAAAAAATGTGAAATATGACAAAGAAAGAAGCGAACGCGGGGGGAAAACTGAAAAATGGATTTCGGAGGACCCTAGAAGTGATTACATAGAACAAGGTGCTTCAGCTTCTTCATGTGGAAAGAAAGCCGGGATGGAGAGAGACGGACACAGAAATCCAGAGAGATATCAGAGTGAAGGGGCTCAAAACTACAAGAGCAGAAATAAAACAAGTGGGTGTGATCGAGCCTGAGGTGGGGGAATGACAGAGAGAGAGATGGAGGGAGAGAAAGGGAGAGAGAGAGAGAAGCACATGAAAGTATAGAGATGCTCCTCTTTTTGGGAAATGTATGCTGACAGAGGCAGAGAGAGTGAGAGAGGCACATGAAAGGGTAGAGTCACCTTTGTTTGAGTAAGGAATGCTTACACTCCATCAAAGCACCTTGACAGAAGTGACAGTGGAGTGTACAGGAACTGAATAAAGTACAGCGGGCGTGCCTGGGTTTGACAAACTTTTCACCTCTATCTTTTCTATTCTAAATTACTATGAATACACTTTCTACTCTTTTCAGATTTTGTTGAATGGCTGAAGGTGATTACACAGTATGTTCTATTAAAAAACGATTCTTGAATAATGTCCAACAGCAACTGTATTAAATTAAAAATCATGCAGGTATCTGGCAGCTAGAGCAATTTAACACTTTTATTTGAACACTTTTAACACTTTATAATTTCTATATATAGAGAGAATTTTATTATATATAGAAATTCTAATATGACTTCTATTTGAGTGAAATACCATAGTGCAATGTCATCATTTTACAAATTTCAGTACCCGACCCAGATGACAGCATGCTGCCACACAATTTGGCCGTTCATGCATTAAAGTTCATGCGTTGGCGTGTGAGATTCATTAAATGTGTAATTGCCAATCATGTTAAAGTAAAATCATTTGCACCCTTGTAGGGTGGCATTTAATGATCATAGAAGCTAATTTTTTTCAAGCATTAATGAAAAGACCATCACAGTACAGTAGCAGAAACAACTTAGTTAAATATATAAGTAAATTTATCATTATAATTTTGCATTGGTGTCATTTGATGTATTTTGTTGAAATTTGAGAAACAGATACACAGATATACTGTTGAAGAAATGACCTCTAACCGGGGTCTTAAATATGCACTTATTTTCCACTACACATAATCTGAATTATCATACTGTACCTTGAGCCAAAATGTTGGTATCTATGTTAGTGTGGCATCCAGGTTTAGTTTATGTGTGCGTGTGTGTGCATTTGGATTTACTTTCAAATTTGTATCCAAAAGTTAGCAAAACCTGACAAATCTGAGCTAAACCTACTTTTGAGCCCTCATTTGTAAAAATGCTATAAAATATAGCACATAATTTTTTTTTTAATTTTACAAATCCAGAAGTTTTCTTTTAGGGTTAGAGTGTAGATTAGGGTTATGTTATATTGTTTATAACTAGCTTTGTATGAAAACAATAGAAAGCTATAGAATGTCCTCATTTAGATAGGTAAGTAAACGTGTGTGTGTGTGTGTGTGTATGTGTATGTGTGCCAGAGGATTTGCTTAGCACTGTGTAACTAAATGTTCCAGTAGTGTAGGTTTTTGAATATGTATAATCTTTGTGTCCACAGAGATAGCTCTGAGTTGTCTATGATTTTTAATACTCTCATTCATAAACTGTTCATATATTACCAATGTAGATCTCCACTTTGGCTGACATAAGCAAAAGTGTGAAAAACAGCCTCAAAAGGTTTTAAGTTAACATTGTGTGAGCTGAAGGTTAGTGTGTCGTCAGGCTGAGAGCTTGAGAGCTGTGAAAGATGTAATCGCATAACTTAAAATAATCCTCCTACAGAAACATCTCACAGCTCCTGTTAACATGCTACTTTAATTCATCAAATACTTTATGTTGTAATGAATTGTGACATCAGTGAAGACCACAGACATTTTAAATTACAAGAAACCAGGGTCATGTTTTTAAAATAATTAGATGAAGCAAATCAGTCAAATCAAACATCGGGGGGTTGTGTGTCTGTGTGTGTGTGTGTGTGCTTGTGTTTGAGAAATAGAGCAGTAGTGTGACTGTGGCCGTGAGTGTTTCTAAAATCTTGTTTATGTGAAAGAGAAAGTATGTCACAGATAGAATGTGTGTGTTTAAAGCCATTCTCTGTTAGATCTGGCTGTGAATGTGTGAGTGGGCATAGCCTCTGGTGTAGCTGTCTTCAGTGTGCTAATTATACAGCAACTTAAATATTTAATGTCCATCAGTCTTTAATTAGTTACAATAACATGTGCAATCAGCGCAAAATAACAGTGATGACTGAGATTTAAGCTGGCACCTGCCATGTAACATGCCACCCAGAAAGACCCTCAGCGAGAGAGAGACTCTTAATCACAGCATAGAAACAGAAACCCTCAACCACAGCACAGAGGGACAGAAACCCTCAACAACAGCACAGAGAAACAGAAACCCTCAACCACAGCACAGAGAGACGCAAACCCTCACCCACAGCACAGAGAAACAGAAACCCTCACCCACAGCACAGAGAAACAGAAACCCTCAACCACATCACAGAGAGACAGAAACCCTCAACAACAGCACAGAGAAACAGAAACCCTCAACCACAGCACAGAGAGACAGAAACCCTCAACCACAGCACAGAGAAACAGAAACCCTCAACCACATTACAGAGAGACAGAAACCCTCAACAACAGCACAGAGAAACAGAAAAAGAGACAAGAGAGAGACAAACATACACACCGCCACATTACAACAAAATAAATCACAACACCAGCAAAATGCAATCTGGCCCTAAAAATGAATAAAAATGTCAGACTATTGGTATACAGTGACAGATAAAAAACTGAGAGCTATCTTGACCAGACACAGATTCAGTGAACACAATCTTGCCATAGAAAAAGGCAGACACAGACAAACATGGCTGCCACTGAGGAAAGGTCAAGTCCACACTGTAATTAAACCAAATCAAGACAGAGCTGTACTTTCTAACAGAATCCAAGTACACACAAATCCAGGAAACCTTTCACCACACAATTGAACATACACATAGCACAGAGTTCATGTAACTAAAAACTGCTGTGTAATAGCTGCACAGTATGTGTCTGCCTGCTACGGTTTCTGTTCCTGTAGCTCAGTTGGTAGAGCATTGTGCTAGCAACGCAAAGGTTGTGGGTTCGATTCCCAGGGGAGCACACATACTGACAAAATGTATAACTTGAATGTACTGTAAGTTGCTTTTGGATAATGTACAGTATGAGAGACAATGACTAAATGCGTCTCTTTTTGTGTCTTTTCTTACTTTATTTGTATTTGTCATACATTGTTCTTTCTTAATGTGCAAGGTTATTTACTGTCTAGGTTTTTACTGTTATCATCTAATACTATTCTTTATACTTAACCTGTCACAAATACATCATATACTTTATTTCTATTCCCCTTGTTTTGCATTGTTTCGGACTGTTATTGTTGTTGGTTTGGGCTGTTTTATTTGTATGCAGCTCTGCTTTAAATGCCTTGGCAATAAGAATGTACAAGTATTTGTCATGCTAATACAGCAACTTAAATCTGAAAACTGAAAAACTGAGAGCGAGCGAGAGAGAGAGAAAGCTAGAGAGGGAAATAGTTTTTACAGGATTGGAGTCGTTGTTCTTTTTGTTAGCTTGTCTGAATTGAATCATTTTTTTTCTTTGTTAACATGTAAATTTGTGTGTCAGTGCTGCTGCTGCAGGCCTTTAATTCTGCCCACCGTTAGAGGACAAGAGAACAAGCCTCACACATGCGCAAACACAAATTCTCCCCTCACCTCTCTCTTGCAAACATAATCACAGAGTCAGGGAAGGACACAATGAACAAGACTTACATAATTTCAAGCACACACACACACACCAAGATCGGATCGTGGCTCAGGCCAATAAGGCCAGTGCCCTGTGGCGTCTGACTGCCGGGGGCCTCAAGCTGAGAGACCCATGGTGGTCTGACACCTGGAAACAAGACATTGCAAATGTAAAATGACATAATGCTTGAATGTGTGCCAACACTATGATAAGATACAATGAACAATTAAAAATCACAGATGCATTAAACTGCAACATAATTAAATCACACAATGAATGAAAAAGTATTACAGTTGCTTAATTGGTTTAGGTGTATGCCTATTATTTATGCCCTTAAGGCAAGTTGACCTGTGTTCAATAATGTACCTTTCTTTTCATTCTGTTCACACTCTGTACAGTCGCTTTGTATGACAATTGCTTCAGTTGTTTTTATTTAAATATTTATCCCCAGCACTTGTCTACCCTCTCTCACCCTCATGATCTCCCTCCTTCATGGGCTGAATGGAGGTGAAGGACAGACAGAACAGGAGAGGAGGGTATACTAAATAAGGGGGTGCTGTTTTCCCTTCAGTTTGATTTACTGCCTCTCTCTCTATTACACCACACTTTGGGGATCTGGGGCCCCAGCAGCCTCCTCAATCTCAATAAAGAGGGCCAGCAGAGAGAGAGAGAAATTTGTGAGAAGTGTTATCAGCAGAAAAATTATTTATTAACCCTGAAAATATCAGGGGACAAAACAGCATGATACAGGGAAACTAGAGGAGTGGAGCAGGAAACAAAATGCTAAAGAGTAAATGAACAATAAAAACAATACAGTGAGGTACAGTGAACCTCATGGCTTCCCATTACATGTGTGTTGTTAAGGCGTGATGAGGTAATTTACAGGTTTGGACTTCAAGAAGCACTTTCACAGAACATGCTAATGGAATGTTGTAAAGGACAAGAGAAAAAGAGGAAAGTGGCAGGTGTGGAACATAAGAGAGAACAAAGATTAAGCAATCTTAAGGTTTATTTATGGAAGCTTAGAGAACATCTGTGAAAGTTTATTTCTCAATTACAATGTGAAGTTAAGCAAACAGCAATTAAGACTGTGTTAGGCATTGTGTTTGCATAGGTATAAAATTAAGTCAAACAAAGCATAAAATAAAGCAAACCAATCAGTCTATTTTAAACCATTTAATATTTGAGTAATTGTATAAAGTAATTCCACCTAAAATAAGTACATTATGACTACAAATGAGCTAGCAGTCTACATTTATGCATTTGGCAGACACTTTTATCCAAAGCGACTTACGGTTCATATAAGTTATAAATATTTGTCATGTGCTCCCTGGGAATCAAACCCACAACCTTTGCGTTGCTAGCGCAATGCGTTACCAACCGAGCTACAGGAACACCTACATATGCCTTAGCCAAATACATTTCTAACAAAAGAATAGTGAAAACTGATTACTTATTTCTTTCAAAGTCAGACAAGAACAGTTTATGTTCTTTCAAAGTGTGAGATTTAACAGAATTTTCAAACTCTGCCACACACACAGATGTCAACACTTTACAACAACAATTACTAGACTGGTCGTTTTGAAATGACTTCCAGATGAATGAACTCCAGATATCACAAAACAACAAGTGATAACAATGTGTAAATACAAAAGACAAACAGTATAACCACAATAATTATTCATGCCCCAGTGCATGCTGGGAATATTAGCGCCACCATTCCAAGTACCAAAAATGTTACAACAAAGTTTAAAAGCTGTAGGTTTAAAACACAGAATCTTCCTATTAACATCTTACCTGCACATAAAGCTGACATTGCTGTTTTTGCTGTGCATGACTAGTAAAGATTCATGATCTAATTGGCAAAAGAATGCAGACATCAAAACACCACACTCATTTGTGCTTGTTAAAAGCATTGGCATTAACTGGTCCTCCCTGTGCTGCTAACAGCCTTCACTGTATTTTGGAACATGACCTGCAGTGATTTGCTTCCATTCAGATACAAGAGCGTCAGTAAGGTCAGGTACTGATGTTCACTGCTGAGGCCTGGTTTGCAGATGCTGCTTCAAACTATAAGATTCACGCCTGTGTTCAGGTCTGTGCTGCGTGCTAGCCAGTCAATAACCGGGCTTATTGTCACACTGCATGGGGTGGTTCCTGAAAACACAATTATGTTGTTGGACCCTTGACTCGTGGTCTATGGGTATTAAGATCTATCTTTTGTGACAATTTCCTCATGTGAGACCTAGCCCCCATCTCCACTGTGTCCCTTCAACAATGTTTAATCTAATATTATAGACAGCCACAAATAAAAAAAAATCCTCCATATTATTTACTTCTATATTAGGACATCAACTTCTATATGCTATATTTGTTAAACGCTTGAACTAAATGATTCAATGTAGCAAGTTTTTCTGCTTTCTGTTGGACGTTCTGAATCTTTTTTCTTTAGTGTACAAAGTAAAACAGATATAATGTATCAGTGTGCGCAGGGATGTTTAGAAGGTGAAGGGAAGAGAGATAAAGATAATAATGGTAGCTGAGGCATGTGATGAGTGTGTGTGTGTTTGTGTGTGTGTTTAAGAGAAGAGAGAGCTGGAGGGGAGAAAACAGTAGAGCTGAAGATTTAAATTAGAGCAGAAAAAGACGTAGCAAGGGATGAGTTTATAATCAGTGGTTATATTAGAGATGGATATGCAGTATTAGTGCAGAACTGTATCTCCATAAAGACATTAAAAATCCTCGAAAGATCCAAAATAAAGATCTTAGTGTAAGTATTCCCTGACTGTCAGCTTCATAGGCTCATATACTGTAACCCGTCAAAACGAGCCTTACTGCGACTAAGTCTGTCAAAACGCTTTCTTTGTACCAGTCAGCGCAGACACATCCAGCCTCACACAAACTCAACGTACACATCCGAAATGAAACTTTGATGCACGTAAAGACAGAAGCTGAAAAATTACGCAATGAGAAAAAAACAGGTAAAGGAGAGCTTCGCCATGTCTACGGGTGCTTTCGGTGTCCTCTCTATGTCATTTAAATGAATCTACCCTGCCCGTTAATGCCTCACAAGGATAAATAATTCAGCGCGGGCACATGCTGATGGGGCAGGCTAATTAAAGACTAGACTCGCGGTGACAGTCGACACCTTACAAATTTTCACCACTTAACTCGGATTGTCAAACCCTGCGGTCGTATGCATAACGTGGCGTGACAGCTGTCTCGGACGCACGGGGTGGCAAATGTCAATCGATGATGGAGGTCCCCTTGCGATCACAACGCGCCCAGCTGTTTGCAGTCAAACAACAGCATACCGTGAACGCCGCAACCTGCTTATTAACCTGAGGGGGAAACCATCAGAACATAGTGTTCAGAGGGACTCAAATCTAGTGTTTGTGACAGACGCCCGGAACGTTTAACTGCCTGAGTAATTTGACGGACAGCCTGACGCACACACATACGCACATAAACGGACACATGCATACCAATACAGTGCTGGTAAAGTTAAAGGATTTTCAGAGGAGCGTCGGCTGTGCTTTAAAGTGTGGGAGAGAAAATAAAACGAGTGTGTAAAATGGATAACCAACACTTTAAAACACTGTGGTCAGACGTCAGTGAGAACAACATATCAGCTCATTTCTTCTCAAAGAGACTTCATTATAAGAAGACAGTCTTCCCTGACCTTGCAAGGAATTGTAGACACAGTGAAAACCATAATGGAGTTCAACTCCGTTCATATTAAAGTGAACAGCAACCGAAGCAGTGCCAGGTATGGAGATGATTCTCTTCTCTTTGGAAAGAATGACATTATTAGAGGCACACACTGCGACCTGTGGCCGTCAAACACAACATGTTCCAGCAAATGCGGTCACAACGGCAAACACCTCTGAGCGCGTGCCCATTCCTCCTGCTGATTTACTTGAAAGCCAACACAGCTCATGTTTATTTATGAGACGCCAATGCAAGGCACTTCAAAGCACTGTCCAGTCAGGAGTTCCCTGGGGCTACGCTTGCAGAACCAGTAAATTACTCCTGCCCCTGCAGAGCCTAAAAACACACCTGTACAGTTGCATTAGCTCTCTTTGTTTACTGTAGAGCCTTGGAAGGAGTTGAAACTGTTGTACGCTCACAGCTCGTATTCAAGATCAAACAGAACTCAAGTAATATTCTCCTCAGTGTGATTTCAGATTGTAAAAGCAGCCAATTTCCTGTAAGGAAAAATAGGGGTACAAATGGAAGCGAGGTGAGTCGCCTTTGGGATCTCTGTCTGACAGAGAAAGTCAGATTTTGTAGCCATTTGGCATTAGACTGGGACTTTTTTGAGTGTTTGTAAAGCCCCTTTCAGAGGTAACAAGGCAACTCAAAATCATTTTCAATAAGAGGCAGTGATTTTCAGTGAGATACAGTACTGTGCAGAAGTCAGCAGACGATATGACCCACACAAAAATCTGATCTCAGCATCAGGTTAATCTGGGGTAACATGAACAGACAGAAGAAATTAAAAGAGAATGAAACAACCTACCTGAACAATATGTGAGAATTGTAGGCACAAAAAAATATTGAAAGTGAGGATGTTTTCAGAAATAATGCCATAAAAAGATTTTATTTGGCAACTAATTTCTAACTGAACTAAATAAAATTAATGTATGGTGTGGCCACCCTTTGCCATTAAAACATTTTTTGTCCTTGGTGGTAGCTTTGCAGGAAGGTTGTTCCAAGCATCTTGGAGATGATAGTAAAGCTCATATAATTAAAGGCTGTTTCAGTTCTTTTCTGTTTCTTTATGTAATGCGACTCGATGGTGGTGAAATCAGATCTTGGTGTGGGTCATGGAATGTTTGGAGATCTATTTCCTACTGAAATACTAAAATGTATAAACATTTTTAATGAAGCATCTAGTGTTAGCAATAATGCGATATTGTGACTACAAACAAAGTGAATGCACTACAGAGGAGCTCGTGTGATCTGTCGCCTGTGAGACACAGCAATCATGTATAGGCAAGACAAAGGAGAGGTTCATGCTCCTCTCAGGGATTTCCCTGTTCTATATGATTTGTTTGTGCCCACATGCAGAGATATAATAAAACATGGATCCTTGGGGGAACTGTGTAAGAAATTGACAGCTGAGTGAGCTTGATTCATGCGTGGATAATCGCTCATCTCGTTCATGACATGATATACCAGCACTGCTGCAAATTTATATATCATCTCTCCCTGCAGAATTATTAGGTGCAAAAACTCATTGCTTGTTCAAATAGAATATTTTTACTGGAAATACACCTTACATGTAATCAGGTTTTAAAAGCTGCGGTCAAAGAAAGGTTGTTGAGCGTCAGGCACGTCTACACCAGTGATAAAATCACTGTCAGGTACTGTGCAATAGCCTAAATTTATTTTGCCATTTAAACCATTTCCCGTACTTTCTTTGACCTCTATCTGAGTCACTCTGCTTTTTTAGGGTAAGATTTCCAGGGTGAGATGGGTAAAGCCTAAAAGAGCGCAGGTCTGCCTGTGAACCCCCAGTCCGCCTGTCCTCAGTTCTTTCACGAAACAGGGCCTCCATTGATTTTGCAATGTGAAGGACTAATAAAGATAGATCTTCTTCAGAGCAAAGCTGAAATGAGGGCCCACAGGTAGGAGCTTTAGACAGACACAGCCACTTGTTCTTAATGGAAGATTGATTTTAATTGTGACGCCACCTGATTGGCCCAGTTCTAAACGAAATGAAAAGCAGAGGGTGACCAATGTATTTTCTCCAAAGCAAAAGCACTTCAGAAGCATTACTATGACTCAGAACTGTTTTAATATTAGATTTCTTTCTTGAGGGGGTAAAGGGGTATCATTACTGTCACGAAGAAAGCTTCAAAAAGGTGCAGTCATTTTCTTCGTTCCTTCTCTACCAGAAATTTCTGCTTAAAATGGCTGGAGTAGCAGTAATCATTTTTATGTAGAAAGTCAGCTATTTATTTTAATTTACTTGATGGCAATATATAGAATCAAAAATGTTTCTTTTTTACTTGAAATGCAGCCTTTTACTTATGAAATACACCCTTGACTTCTAAGTGAGGCACATTCAGACTTTAATATTAAAGTATTAATACATGATAGTGAGTGTTGGGGAAAATAGGTTGTAATGAAAGCGTTTGTGCACACGGCTCAACAAAGCTTGGGGTTTTATTGCCCTTTCTGAATTAGATCAAGCCTCTCTCAGTAACTGATGAGTCTGCTACTGACTAATTTGTACTATTTCTATATTGTGCTTATAATTAATATACATACATACACACACACATACATATAGGCATAAATTAGTCAGTAACAGACTTGCTGAATATATATACATTACATAGCTGTAATACTGTAGAGAGTCTATAGTATATTATTATTTGTATATGTTAAATTGTATAATCACAAACTGAGAGATAATTAAATGTTTAAAATGATTAGATGAACAAAAAATAGTCAAGCACAGCAACATCTTACTTAGACTACATCGATTAAACACCTCACACACACATTTCTGATTAGTCGGTCATTTTGATGAAAGTGGCTGCTAAATGAGCAAATGTAAATTGATTGATTTCACTCAGGGGGCACTTCAGCCCATAAGGGCAAACGAGCAGTGACTCGGGCCGCCACAGACACCCTGTCGTGCTCATTCACAGCTTTAACAAAGCGAAAGAGCTCATAAAAATACTTAATATTCGCACAAACAGAACAGTTCACATATGAATCAGAGCGTTTCAGAGACAACCGAAATTACCATTTAAACTGTCTGATACATTACAATGGACAAATTGCAATTTAATAATACGATGTTCTTGAAATTGTGGTACAGTTTTAGAAATAATGAAGCTGGCAGTGCAGTCAAACATTCCTTTTTGACTTTGAATGTGTTGCTTTAAAACCATGTTTTAACAAATGTCAAGCGTTACTCCTTGTATTCTCATCAATCAAAGTAGGAATTAGTTTTGTGCTTTACTCAGCAAAGAGTAATACACAACGATGCACTAGAAACCAGTAAATATGCCGTTTGCCACACCACTCATCACATTTTGTGTACTTGCATGGAGTCTACACTACAATATCAGTCCAGGAACCCACTGGGATATAAGAAGGCATTAAAATACACTCTCCAGTGACCTTAAAAAAACACTGAGCCAGTGTGTTTTTTAATCTTTCACACACAGACCCAAACACGCACACACACACACACATATACACTTGACAAGCTCTTATTTCAGATCAATATATTCGATCCTGCTGCCAGTGGATCAATGAACTGGAACTGATGTCATATTTGTGATGCTGGCTTTTAGTGAGGTCATTTCATTCTTCCCATCCAGTGCACAATATTGTGCTCAGCCACTGTTGATTCTGAGAGCTTGTGAACTGTAAGTGATTCTGCACAATGACACAAACTCTGGACGCACACAGTGGGGTAGACCAGAGAGACCAATTTGAGACCATACGTTTTCTTGAAGCATACAAAAGAAAAGAGAAGAAATGAGAAGAGATAAAGAGAGGAAGACGGGAAAGGGGATGAGATGAGATGAGAACCAGCATGAGCTAAAACTACGCTAAGCTCCATTCAGCAAAGATCCAGTGATCCTCTATTCATTGCTGCCAAAACAGCTCCAGCAGGAATCCCTCCGACATTATAATAAAGCTGCTTTTCATCCTCGCTGTTGAACCCACCTTATGTCCTCCTGTGCAACAATCACAGTTTGATTTCCTTAGATGGCCTTTTCCAATTTCACTGAATATTACTTTGCAGGTGGTTCTCCAAATGGGCGGAAATAAATCATGTTATTTCCTGACTTATATTCAAGGATATTTTCACAAATCTGATATTTTGCTTTTTGGCACAATTACATAGACATGTATCAGTCCAGGCAGGCCCTCAAACAGGGACTCTGAAAGCCAGACTCTGACTCTGAAACAGCTTTGTTGTCTATTCCAAGTGGCAACCAATATCATTGCCGTTCATCTCTTTTATCTGCACATTATCTGATAAGACCAGCATGATTTTCCAGTATTTTATATCTCTGCCACTGAGCAATGTTGAGTAATGTGACTTAACAAATAACAATTGACAATTTATTACTGGAGAGGAATGAGGATATTAAGGAGCTGTTTCCTATTCTTAACAAATCTGAGAAAGTTTATTGTTGAAGGTTTTATTGTAGAGTTCAGCCCTTAACTCCCATAATGCATTTGGACACCGATGCCTTATCCAATATCCGTAGCCCAGACAGAGAGTAACAGTAGTCCACTGCCATGGAAACAGTAGAGGCTGATGTCAAAGAAGTGTGGAAATCCAGAAGCTGCCTTGTGCATTCAGAACATGTACATGTGCCAGCAATTTAAATTTGGCCACAGAACTAAAGCCACAAAAACATTCATACATGTGCACCAGCATCCAAAGACATAGATCAACCTTCAGAGTTTTGATGGAGTCAAAACACCATCTCTCCTCTCAATAAACACAAGCAAGACAGCAGGACAAAAGGACAATTCCTGCTGTTCAATTAGACCAGACACACACACATTACGTCAGACAGGATTTTTTAAACCTGTGGAGTGCGGTCACACACTAAGGAGATTACACAAAGACTTCAGTTTCCAGTTTCAAAGGAAGTTAAAAGAATACTTCACTCATGATTTACTCACCATCATGTCCTTCCAAACCTGTATGATAATACTCTCAAAAATTCTTATAGTGTTTATAGAGACAGTTTATAGCAAACATGTCTGTCAAACTTTTATGAAGCCATATGACAGCTTTCACTTTTGAGGCGTGAAGATATAAGAAGATGAGGATGATCTTTCAGACACACATGCAATACCTCAAACCTTGTGTGGCATGTCTACAGGTGACATTTCAAAATTGAAGCTGTTCTGTTTATCTGGTCTTCATACAAAGCTATTATGCACTATTGTTACTGTGCTTTAGTCATTTCGGTTGTACTGAAAAAGCCAAGCAATTCTTCAAAAATTCTCTTTTGTGTTCCACAAAAACATCGAACAGGCTTGGAACACCATGAGGGTTACATTTACATTCCAATCTGGATTCCAAATGTAGCCCAAATAGGTCCTATTACATGCCTGCCTACTAAAACACATAAAAGTGCTCCATTTACTCAGAAGAGGGTATTTGGGCCTGCAGAGTACCGTGGGAAGTGTGCAAGGTAGGAGTGTGTGGTGATGTTATTCATAGTTCACTGGGTTGTTTAAGGGCACATCCCTATTCACTTTTAGGTGATGGAGGGAGTGATACTATGAAGGTTACACAAGAAAACAAACATGTAGAACTTCATCTAATGAGCAGCAACAAAGTAAGATAGGTGCCGAAAAAATTGTCTGCAAAGCAGAAACACATGTACAAATCAATCAGAGCTCCTTCTAGCAAAACAGGTGACATGACCGGCAGAACAAACAAGCTAAAAGCCTTTAAGCCTAAACAACTGTTTCAGATTCATTCCAAATGCTCAGTCATGCACACACGTACAAACACAGAAAACAACATTACACACTCAGACAGAGTGCAATAACAATACTCACCGAATGAAGCGGACCTTGTCAGGAACAGGGTGCCATGGATTGCCAGGGTAGCAAGACAACACAGTCCCCCGAGGGAATCACAGACGACTTCGAGAATGTCAGGTTGACCGTAGAGTGCTGTGGAGAGTTTCAGTGGGAAAGAAATTCCAGATAGCGGTGATCCATCTGAGAGCTCTTCACTAGCTGTGATTCTTATAATAATCCATTTTGACGGGACAACAGTAGTTTTTTTTACAAAGCTGAAGCACTCAGAGGGAAAAGTACACCACCAGTGGCTACAAATGCCAAAAATACAGTGACAAAAAGCAGAAGTGTCTCTCAATTTTTTTTCTGTATCCGCCCCACTCTCTCCCACCCTCTCTCTCTTCTAATGTTGACCCTGCCGGCTTCAACACAAAAATAGGGGAGAACAGCAATAATAGCCAGATCTCAGAGTTCTGCTCTCCAAGAGACAATCACACATAAATTCTATCTCACACACATTCACACCAATACAATCTCCCACACACCCATACGGATGCACATCTCAGCTTCAGTCATCTACCTATGTCTCGCTGCCTCTTCCTGTCAACCCCTGGCACAAACCCTCACCCATTGTTGCATAGGCCTTCTGAGTCTCTCAAACGTACACATAAACACTCCAACTGACAATCTCAAGCTCAGTCAGCACTTTCTCTGCTTTCCCGTACCACCTCGCGCTGCTTCACAACGTTATTGCTCTTGGTTTCTCCGTAAATCCTTCCTGAGGCCCAAAACACCTGCCACATTTAATGCAGAGAGCATTTGGTTTACGGAAAGGAAATAGACTAGATTAAAACATATTGTGAGCGATATGAAATTTCTTTGACTGACAGCACAAAATCCTCCAGAATGAGCTGAGTTCAAGAGTCTGAGAGGAGGAAATGATTAAGGAACCCAGGTGGAGATGTGGAGAGCAGCTCACAATTTTCCATCAAATCAACTATCCCCTCAAATCCCACAGATTCTTCTTTCAGGAGTTCAGGAATGAGCTTCGGCACACCAGACGCCTCCCTCTCTCCGTAGAACGGCCCCTTCAGGATGGAGGCGTGTCGGTTTATGCTGATCTGAAGTCTGTGGAAGCCAAAAGGGTCGCAGCTGATGCTGGGAGAGGAGGTCCGTCACATCTGTCACTGCATGGAGAAATTCCTCATCAGCTGAGTCTCGTGTCCTTGAGATGCCTCAGACCTGAGGAAAAACAAGCATTTGTATCAGATAATCACTGTAATACACATAACTACTATAAATACTGATATCAGTACCATTAAACTGTTAGAGGGTTAAAAACATTACATATAAAGAGAAAAACACATACCAAAATACCCATACTTTTATTATAAATGAAAAACACAATTTTTTCCCTCTTGATATTAATGTGTGCGTTTGCATTTGAATCATGTCACCAGTATGTGTTATATCAATACAATGAATGTAATGTGCAATAAATGAATGTGCTTATATGTGCAACACAACAAGACCATTAAATCACAATCAGTATCCAATCAAAACACAGTTTTATTATTATTCAATACAACTGGTGGAGGACTGTAACATTACTTAACTGTCAGCATCTAAATACTAGAATATTAACTACTATTTACCAAGGGCAGTGTCTCCTTAAAATAATGAGTGTTTATATGACAAAATAATCAACAGTACAAAAATACAACAAAACAATTGTCGAGATATATGATTAGTTGATTGCCCTGTCAATGAGAAAATACTCAGCTGGAAACCAGTCCGGAAATCAGCCTGAATCATCTTATCAAACCGGAAGAGATTGACAGAATAATTACAAAGTAAACCAATTAACTACTCCGACATCACTGCTTTCACTCACGTCTGAATCCAAATGAACCTCAAGTGACTTGGATTAATGATCTGTGAGTGATGTGGTTTTTAGTGGCTCTCAGCTGGGTTAAATTAAAGGTGCTATTCTTTCTGTACCGCCATCATTACATCTGCAGTGTTTAACAAAGATTCCATGACTAATGACAATTAATAGCAATAGCTGAAAGACAGTTAACAGCAATTAATAAAGGAGACATGAAATATGCTTGTCACTTTATTATTGCAGTTATTGTTCCTGAAGCAATATTAAAAACGTTTAAAATGCATAATTGATCAGACTTTAATACATCTTGATACTCATAAACAGCATGTTAATATAATGTTATATTATACAACAGCATGTTACTAAAATACTAAATATTAAATTACTAAAATATTGTAGTATTGTTTGCGTGTTGATAATATGTGGAACAGTAAATAGTGTTAAAAAGTTCTTAAAAGGTCCTTCACATTGATGCCATAGAAGAACCATTTTTGCTTCTCTGGAGAACCATTCAGTCAAAGGTTCTTAAAATAACAATTTTTTTCTTATTTATAGTCTAAAGAACCTCTTTCCACTACAAACACCCTTTGTGAAACATAAATGCTTTACAGATGTTAAGGTTCTTTATGGAACCATACAACCAAAATGGTTCTCTTATGGTATCATCAAACAGACCTTTTATAGAGTGTATGTGCGGACATCATATAGAAACAAAACATGAATTTTCATTGGGCTGACATGGACCCATGGGTTCCCCATGCACTGATTGACTAATTGTGTCTGATAATGTCACATAAAAATCTTATCTGCTAGTCACCCTCTCTGCTGAGAGGGACTGTTCTATAAATATAAAAAGAGCAGGTAATTAATGATGAATCTCAGAGGTGGTGCTCTTCTATCAAGACTCTTATTTCCATACAATTTTCCATGTCATGCTTTGATTATGAAGGTGCCTCTCTCATCAGCTGGACTGATATGAAGGTGAGGGGAGGGGGGGGCAGAGGAGACATGGAGAGATAGAGATGAGGACAGTGGGAGAGGGAGAATGAGACATTTAAAAGGATTTCCTTAAAAAGATATGTTTAGTTTGACAAAATAATGAGACTGGAGAGGTGTAAAAACAGGAAGGGTAAAAAAGGTGTAGAGACAAAAGGAGACAGAGGTACAAAGACAGAGTAAGACAAAGATATACAAAAGAGTAACAGAGATAAAAATATATATATAGGTATATAGACAGAGCGAGACAGCAACAGAGAGATATTAAAAGGTGTAGAGACAGTGAGATAATGATAGGGAGCTGTACAATTTTGAAGAGACAGAATGAGATAGAGAGATAGAGGGATATACAAAGATGTAAAGACAGTGATATATATATATATATATATAAAGACTATATATATAAAATGTTCAAAGACAGTGTGAGATATAGCTTGAGAAATACAGAGAGGTGTACAAAAAAGTGAGATAGTGGTAGTGTTACAGAAATGTGTAGAGGCAAAATGAAATAGAGGTAGGAGGTACGGAGAAGTGTAGAGACAGAGCGAGATAGAGGTAGAGAAATATAGAGAGTTTTAGAGACAGAGTGAGGCAGAGTTAGAGAGAAAAAGAGAGGTGTAGAGAAAGAGTGAGATAGAGGTAGAGAGAAATAGAGAGGTGTACAGAATGAGTGAACAAAATATACAGCAAAACCTAAACCTGCTGGAAAATACTGTCAAAAATAAAATTGACTTTCCAGAAAAAATCCATTTAGCAGGAAACACAGCGCTTATTCACATTAGGACTAACCATATATAGTAAAAAATCTCTCTATAATTATAAGCCTTAAAGTAACATCCACGGGAAACATTCACCCTGCAGTGAACTGAGAGACAAAGACAGCAGGGCCTTCTATACCACAAAAATCCTTTAAAAAAGGTCCTTTAAAATCCAGAAATCATTAGAATTTTTTTTATGTAGCTGAAAATACTTAAATAAATTTTCTTTATATGACAGCGAGTTGAGGGGTCCACTGACAATTTAAATACAAAATAGGAAAACCATCCAAATATGCATGAAGAATTTGGCAAAGTATCCTAAAAGCATACAAGTGCACCACAAATAATGCATTTAGGGTAGAATTAAAATATCCACTAATAATAAAAATGAAAAACACGCAAGTTAATTCTGGACACAACTAAAGTTCCACTAAATCACTATAAGCCCTGCAAAGCCAAGAGCTGAGCAAAGAATCCAGCTCCTACTTTTTTAGCTGATCTAGAGCTTCGGTCCTTATGTTTCTACTAACCTCCATCACACTGATGCTCTAAAGCAAACACTTTCACTCAGTGAACACAACCTCCCCATAGAAACAGGAAGACACAGAAAATGTGGCTGTCGCAGGAAGAAAGGTTGAGTCCACAGTGTGATCAAAACAAAACTGACATAGATCAGCAAATCTGAGGAAGGAATCACCAAGTGAAACACATACACCACATATTTTATCATTACCAGACTCTGTAAAACATTGCCAAACTCACTGTTATACTACTGTGTTATACAACAGCGGTCTGCCTGTCACAACATGAGGGACAGTGAATGATCGCACACTATCACAATCCGGTTCTTGCTCTTCCTTGTTATTATTTTGAATTACTATTTTCAATTACCTTTATTTTTATAACATTATTTCTTTTTATGTTTATTTACCAATTGTTTATTCTTCTTTATTATTAATTAAAGTAGATTTTTACTTTATTTTTATGTAAATGCTTTGTTAAATGAAATATATTTGTCATGCAGGGAAGCACACTTAAGTTGTAACTGAAAACTGAGAGGGGTAGAGAGAGTGAGATAAAGAGAGATATGCCCTTGGCTTGCTCACTGGAGGCCTAAAGACAAAAACATTAAAGCATTAAGGAAGTTCCTCTAAACTGCTCAACAGAGACTCTAAGACAATTAAGACACTACAGTGGGATTTTCTGTAAAGATGCTTTTAAACAATGTGTGTGGTAAAAATACACTACGCAAATGAAAATGACTTAACCAGATAGAGAGAAGTATAAAGAGTAAGATAGTGATGAAGATGGAGAGAGAGTGAGAGGTGTAGAGACAGTGAAATAGAGGTAAAGAGGTAAAGAGTGAGATACAAAGTGATAGAGAGACAAAAAGGTAGTGACAGAGAGACACAGAGAGGTGTAGAGACCAAGTGAGACAAAGGCAAAAAGATACAGATAGATGTGAAGACAGAGTGAGATACTGATAAAGAGACAGAGAAATAATGACAGAGAGACAAGGAGACAGAGTGAGATAGTAACAGAAAGACAGAGAGAGGTGTAGAACAGAGGAACTACTGGGGGAGGACAGTTATGCATCTGTTGCTGTAAAATTCATATTTGAGCTGTACACCCTCAGAAACCAATTACTGCTTTAATCGGTACAATAGAATATTCCTAATGTTCATTTATGTCTTGTTGAATGTTTGTTTAATGTTTTATATAATGTTTCTCTTATTCTATGTGACTGTATTTATTTAATTGTGTCTTGTATATTGTTATTGTTGGTGCTCAAACAAGCATCATTATTCCTATTGCTCATATTTAACATGAGCAAATATTAAACTTTGATGTCAATCTCATCCCACAGCATTTGTGCTATGGACATGATAATATCTCAAGTTGTGTGGCTTGTTGAGGAGAAGTGCTATTAATTTTCTAAACGACCTAATGATTTTTCAGCAGGCAATAAAACAGGCAAAAGCCCACGTTTAGATTGGAGGAGGAACCTGAATATCACAGAGACTTGATGATAGGCTCTTTTGACTTAGGGTAAACAAGCAACCATTTAGCAATCACACAGCAATGCCCTAGCAACCACTTAGAATACCATAGCAACCGCATAACAACAAACTAAACATCATTGCAACCACCCACAACAGCCTAGTGGATGTGACTTTTGAGTATTTTTGCACATTTTAATATCAGTGCTTTTGCTATAGTGCAATATTTACACTCACATTCTTGCATTTGGCAGATGCTTTAAGGGTCTATATCACATTAAGGGTATATATTTAATCATTTTGTGTGTACAGCAACGTGTGTAAAACCATCATGTTAATACTTTTACACTGAATATTAAAATAGAAAAAAACTGAATGGAGGGACAATAAGAACGAGGGACACTGTGACATTGGTGTCACTCTTGCTTATCACAAACGTCGTTCTGAAGAGCAACTTACTCAGCTCTGCCTCTTTTCTTCTGCATTTCCATCCTCTCATCCCTCCAGCTCTCTCGTTCATTCTCAGGACACAGATAAGTCATGTCTTTTACACACACACACACACACACACACACAAGCCTTGAGACTCACTGACTCACAAACCATGAAACAAATGAGGTGAAAAGGAGTGAGATACAGGAGAAAATGGACAATAAAACATGACCAGGCCTGAACTGTGACCTTTCCAAGCTTTCCAATGCACACACACACACAAAGTCCCAAGGGAGCATTTAGCATGTTAGCACACTGTCACTTATGTGAGAGTGAGCAGGTAAGATCTAGTCTGAGTGTGGGTGTGAGTCAGGTGGGAAGACACAGAGAGAACAGGGTAAAAATCCGGATCAATGTAATGTGAGAAATCCACATTTTGAAGCAGAAGCTGCCATGTTCTGTTCACACACTGAGAAAATGTGAAGAAGACTGTAACTGAAATTATTAACAGTGAGCAACAGTGTCCACTACACACACACACGTTCATGTTTTATCATGGTGAAGACAGTCCATTGACATCTTTTGCATTTAAACTGAGCTAATGACATTTTATATACCCTAGCTCTGAACTTAACCTGCACATAAACCTTATTGTTTTTTGAAGATTTTCATTATGAAATGCCATATTTATCAACTGTTTATCAAGCAGTTTTCCTCATGGGGAAACATTTTGTTGCCACAATGTAGAGAACATGACACATACACAGAAAATGTATTCACAGCTATATCTGAATGGTCTCTGGATCTAATGGCAGTGAGCAACAGTGCCCACCACAAAGATATAACAGTGACACACACACACACAAACACCGCATCAGTGCCAAAATGTGTGCAACAGAAAAAAAATCTGCCTTCATCCTGCATATAAACTAAACAGGAGAGGATTACAAAACTAGTACTACCAAATTTCTTAAAATGTGCCAGCAGAACACAGCCAACACTCTCTGACTCAGACTACAGGGTGGAGGGGGAATAAAATAAATGAAGATCAGGAAACAGGGGAAGAAAGGAGAAAATCTCACTGCTGCACTGAGGTCTAATGAAACAGCAAATGAGAAATTCATCAAGAGTGATACCAGAGGACATCAATGATAGAGAGATAAAGCAGAAAGAAGAGAAGCAGTGAGCTTAACAGAGATAGAGGCTGTTTAAAACTCACCCCTGTGTGAGAACGGTCCTCCTCAGGTTAACACAATCCCCGCTCTGTGGAGCCATTCTGAACAGAGCCTGTTTGGAGCACCGTGCACCGTCTACAGAATACCAATCACATGCCGGAAACACACACACGGTCGTCGGCATGACACACTCTTTCACACAGTGTTTCAATGGCAAGACATTGCTGCTAAGCCACAATACCATACTTCATTGTTTATGAGATATGAATGGACAATGGAATGGAATATATACATATATGCACACACATATATACATACCATGAGAAGCATGTTCCACTGACAGCCTGGGTGATGCAGGACCAGAGGCTGATCTCAGAAACTGAAGATGAGAAGATCAGGTAAAGTCTCTGTGGTGCGCTTCCTCTTTTCCTCCTGCCTTCCCTCACACACACACACACACACACGCACGCTCTTGACCGTCGAGTATCAAAAGACTACGCAATCTTTCTTTTCCACCCTTTGATCTTTCTTCTTTGCTTCTGGTTCTTCTTTAAGTCCCTCACAATGTTTATAGCTGTAATTCCAAAGCACAGCAGTACAAACTGCATTCACTGACTCCAGACCCCCTCCCCTCCTCATATGCTCTCTCTCTCTCTCTCTCTCTCTCAGCTCATTGTATTCCCATACCTCCTTTGCTCTCCCTCCAATCCAATCAGCTCTCGTTGCCTCTCTCGTTGCTCCTTCCTACACCCTCTTTTCTCCTTCTCTTCCTCTCTCCTCCTAAGACAAATATTAGCCTTCATCATTGAGATCACTATCTTCCTTAAACGAGTTTGAAGACAGCATCGCAATCTTTGACATGCTTTGATGCAACAGCACACTAGTAACAACACTAGTAACACAATATGCAGGTACAGGTAGCTTGTAAGTACACAAAGACATACAGAGTATTACAGAGTAGAACACATACTGAGTATACAGAGGGACCTGAAGATTTACTAGTTATCACACATGATGATGGGTGAGTTGAAGATGTAGATGACACAGAAAAGCACAACAGGTTGTTATATTTAGTGTAATATACTTTTAAAAAGAATTCTCACAAAACTATCAAAACTTTTATTTTTAAGGGCATTTACAATTTGATTTTAAACACAACAATACAAACGTGAACGTGTTCTTTAAATTTAAAAAAAGACAGTTATATTTGTAAAAATAATGAAATAACAACTGAAGATAATTTGTTTACAGTCTGATTTCACAAGCACTTGATGATAATTTAATGATAGTGTTGACCCAAAAGTGTTCAGTTGCAATCAAAAGTGCCCTTGTCCTGCCCCCTTTGTGCGTGTGTGTCTCTTTAAGGGATGTTGTGGGCACCTGTTGTTAAGCAGGAGTCCCCCTTCACTGCAGCCCTGTTTGTCTACACACAGGAGAATCATCTCTCTCTCTTCCCCTGAAATTGCTAAATATGCATTCAACAGCTGTCTCTCCACCTCTGCTCTGCTCCGCAGTTTCATCAACGCACAATCCGCTTTTAATGGCAAACCAAACACAAAATCTCCAAGATCCCAGACACAAATCCTGCCCTGAAATGATGGATGTTTTAAAACCCTGTGTTCTATACCCTATACCCTGTGTTCTCGCCCTGTACCCGGCGACAAATTCATCTGACCCTCATTTCCATAGGACTTCCTTGTTATTCTTTACAAAGACAACCAGAAACCCAAGGGTACAAGGCTAAGAGAGAGAGAGTATGAGCGAGTGAGGTACTGAATGGGAGGGGAAGGTGGGGCGGAGACAGAAAGTGAGGCAGGAAAAGGGAAAGGAAGAGGAATGATTGAGTGAACAAGAAGAGGAATGAGGAATCGGAGGAGGGATAGGAAAAATGAGGGAATGGGAAAAGTGAGAGAGAGAGAGAGAGAGAATTGAGATTCATCCTGTGCAGTGTGCCTCACTGGTGGAATAATGATTAGCTACTCAGTATTCTAGTCACACAGCCTCTACAATAAATGGGGGGGGCAGAGGGGGAGCGGTCGAGCAAGAGAGAGAGAGAAAGAGAGAGAGAGAGCAAGAGAGAGAGAGAGATGGTGTAACAGGGAAACGAGAGAGACCAGCAGACAGAGAGAATGGGAGAGAAATAGACCCGACTGGACCAGATAAGCATGACAAACCTTTCAACAGCAAGCTGTGCACACAGATTCCCATTTCAAAAACACACATGAGCATAACATGACATTTTCCAGCACTGTAGAATAAGACACATGATAACTCTATCAGCACCCCTGCTCAGCTCATTCATCATATGTGGCCTCTTTCTTTTAGCCTGTTATACACAAACACACAAAGACAAATCAAAACAGTGCGGGAAGGCTAAAGCATCAACACACACACGATTCCCACACACAAGCTTATAATAATGAATCTCCTGCATAGAAGAATTTATACATACTGCAGCCTGGGCCGCATCCTACTCCAAACACACACACCGCAGTACGGATATAGCACACACATACACAGAGGGGCAACACACAAGGGGAAACACTCTGTCAAAGTCACAGCGGGTACAGCTACCTCAGCAAAGAGACAGACGCAGAGAACACGGGAAAATAGAGGATATCCGTACTGACTCACACACACAACACAGAAACGCAGCATAAGGAAAAGTTTACATTCGGGTTGATGAGATTTGTTGGGGTTTAATGTTTGCATTTGGAAGCATTACACACATATTTCAACATTGTTTAAACTGTAATGGGATCAGGTGTGTTTGCAGTCTGTCTGTACCCGTCACTGGTGTTTTGTAAGGTCAGCAGATTTCAGCTCAGCCCTGAATATTCATCCTCTTGGTTGTACCTGCCAGCAGATATTTATAGACTTTACAAGATTAAAAAAACTTGGAGGGAGAATAAAGGTGACCATTTTATTCTACATGAAAAACCCTTAAGGCATTCTCTAGTGTTTTTCTTAATTCAATTCAGTTCCGTGTATTTGTCTAAACTATTACAATACAGTATGTTGTTATAAAGAAGCATTGAAAATAATACCTTACAACCCACTGTGAGCAAACCAAGGGCAAGTGTTGAGGAATCAAGACTCATTTTAAATAATAACAAAATGGTAACACTTTACAATAAGGTGTTATTCATTAAAATTAGTTAAAGCATTAACTAACATGAACCAACAATGGACAAAGTATTTTTACAGCATTTATTAATGCAATTTTTGCAATAATGCAGTTTTTCACTGTTTGTTAGTTCATGGTGCATTAAATAATAGTTAACAAATTATTCTTTCAAAAATGTATTCGTAAATGTTTAAATTAATATTTACTAAGATTAATAAATACTGTGTAGATATGATTAATTGTTGATTAGATTAGATGTTGATTGTTAATAGTAAAGTGTGCAATTGTAAAGTGTTACCAATAACATATTTTGGTCCCATTTTATGTTAGGTGTCTTTATCTATGCATAGGAAAAATGTATACAATGTAATTACTGTCTACGTAAGTGCTGTTAAATTGTACTTTCATTTAAAGTATTTTCATGTAATTAAATTCTTCACATACACAAAAACGTCTATGTATTTTTCTTATAAAGACATATAAAGACAATCTAACATAAACAGATTTTTACAATAATCCTTTTTCTCTACCTGATAAAACTGATTTTCCTAGAAATCTAATTTGGTTACCAAACAGGATTGGTTTGATAATGGGTTTTTTTTAACAAAATACTGCATGGTCTAAAAAGAGAATTAAGATGTCAAAACAGATGGAAGATTTAATCAAAACCGTAGCATATGAATAATTTATATTTTCATTTGTCCCGCAAAGCAGCTCAATAGCAAAAGGAACTCTGGTGCATCTTAAATTGCCCATTTACATGAAGGTCACAAAGTAATTGCTATTCAAAGCCTGTAAATTAATGAGCTGAGGAAAAGATATTTCAAATTGTTGTTGGGGAATTTAGTGCAGGGAAGAGGAATGGTGTTTTGATATCAATATCTATCATTTATAGGACTAATCATAATGATGCAGCAGCCGTATGGGGGAGGAGTTCAACAGGACTGAGTAAATTGAGGGAGCAACAAACCGAGCGTAGGCAAACACCGAGCTCCAGTAATGACCCAGCTCTCCCTCAGTCTCCCAATGAACTGAGGTAATGGAGCTCAACTTAAACCTCATTCAGCTGGTGAAAATTCATGACGGGATTTGTAGTTAAAGAGCCCAGAGCTCTAGTTCTACCGCAGTTATCACTTACACCTAAAACTTCAGGATCATTTAGTTTTGAATGTAGTCAGGGGTGTTGTTCATTCTCAGGCTTTTTATGTCACAACAGACAATTCACCTTTTTTCCCCAAGTGTTCATCCAATGACACACTAACAGTGTGATATCAGAATATATCACAGTATAATGACAGTTGTTTAAGTTTTAGCTTATGATAGATATATATATATATATATATACATATATACACATGATCAGTTTGTTAGCCATTGCTTTTCTTTAAACCTTTTTTTCAAGAAGGTTAAATGCCTAAAAGTTCTCTTGTACTCTTAAGAACAACGTTATTAACAGAAGTGATGTATTACTATTTTTACTCTTCTGACAGCATGCCTGTATCCCATAAGTACTGTTACTTATTTTACATGCGGAAAAGTTACAGCAACCATAACAGTAGGTGTTTATTGACATCTTAAAGGCACAATGGCCTGTTTAATTCTAAGGGTGAAAATGGTCATATAAAACTCATTTATAACTAATTTACTAATTAGGCCACATATTTCCCTGTCTGGCCAAACCATCACTAAATGTTAACCCTAAACAAACCAGTAACAACCGAACAGACGCAACCTTTTTATTACAATTACACACCACAACTTACAGGCCACCTTTTGTATTAAAGGCAGATAAAACACTTGAGAATCAAAATATAAAATCAAAGCGTCACCGCTGTGGCAAATTTAAATATAAAAAAAACACTTTTTTGTTAGTCATTGCTTCTGGGTAAAGATGCCAAGTCGGTTTATTTCTATATTGCAAGAGCAAAAATAGATCCTACTCATACAAAGCCGTCTCCCACCAATACACACACATTCTTCTGTGAAGTCCTGACCTGCTTACTTTACCCACTGCTAAATCTGCCTTTGCTTCTCTCAAGCACTATCAATTCATGGAATCAATTTATGTCATGTTCACACCCCGCTTATCAACCTTTTGCATTCATCTAATTACCCCTCACACCATTTCCTCCTGCTACACAGTCTCCTCTAAGATAACCTCAATTGTGTGAGGAACATCTTGACCTGCCACCACAGAAATGTTTGGAACAGTCAGAGAGGGCACAGAGATGGCTGGCACGGTGATGGTGGGCACACTGAGGGCATTGGGGTGGAGAAAGACCAAAGATGATCCTCCATCTTCTGCCACCAACATGCCCTCCTGGACCACAGGTACACCAGATGAGGAAGAGGAAGGTGAGGTGGAGGCAGTCTCCTGTACCAAGAGAATGGTCTGTACAGCTGCGTCATCATCCAGCATGTTCTGTGCTGTGAGGTCAACGGGGTCGTTGGCATGGAGACGCATGTGTTTGTCCAGGTTGGGTCGCGAGCGGAAGGCGGTGGGGCAGCGAGGGCAGGCGTACGGCCGCTCACCGCTATGCACGCGGGCGTGTTCCGTTAGTCTTGCTGCAACGCTGAAGCTTTTGCCGCACACCCAGCATGTGAATGGCCGCTCACCGCTGTGAATGCGCTCGTGATCCTGCAAGTGCGGAAGCTGCCGGAAACGCTTTCCACAATAAGAGCACTGAAACAGAAGAATTTTAATATTTAAAATATTATAAATTCATTCAACCAAAATGCTTAAAAGAAATCTTTTCTCTATTTTATTGTACGATTGTATAAAGTTCAATGTGCAAATGTGGGTTTTCTTTTTAAGATATATGTC
>JAZGTJ010002765.1:17340-39919 GCA_036877575.1 Botia almorhae | reverse complement strand
TAAGTCAAACAGATTTAAAACATGAATAATTGTTGAATGCTTCCTGTAAATTCCTTTAATCGGTAGCTCTGGTTTTCAGACACGTGACATTATTAATGTAGTGCGTTCGTGTGTTTGTTGGCACATGAATGTAGAAAAGAGCATGTGTGACTGTGTGTAAGTTTAATGATCTCACTGTTAATTAGAGCTACAGTTTAGACACAGCACATGTAATGTCTCATTATGCTGCTTTGAGTCTCAGAGATGCTTGTAGCTCCACCAGCTCAGATCTCCATGCGTGTGTGTGTGTGTGTGTGTGAGACAGACCTCTGGCGCTGCTCTCTGCGGCATGATTATGAGATGTCTCAGTGTCTTAATACAGGTCAGAGAACGACCCATTTACTGTCTCCCTAAAGGCCTGTGGGCGCACACACACACACACACACGCAGTTTTTGGCTCTCTCTCTGTCCTTCTTTTTATTCTCCATCTGGCTGCTCTTGTGAGTGTGTGAGACTCGTCTCGTCTCTCCTGTTTAAAGACTCTTTTGATTGGACCAGCAGCGGCTGAAGTGTTTATAGGCGAGAAGCACAGGCTGTTTTCCTGAACACTAATCAGATCTCCTCCACTGGAGTTTCGAAGCACTCGTGTAACGCTGTATGTTGCTCAGTGGCTGATCCTAACGCGTCAGAGCGTTTTGAATCCACTTTCCGAACAAGTTTAAAAAGTCTGTTTACACTGCACATACATCTGCTTTGTTTTTCAAAAGTGGTCTTCAGCAACTGACTGTCTGACATCATCGTGATGTAAGTGATAGAATCAGAGCTGTTTGTTCAGACAGTGCTGTCAATATCTGGTGGATCTTCATTGGCTGTCATATGATGTAAGTGTCAGGACATCAGTAAGACAACAGCGTGGAATGTCAGATATGACAAAAGCAGCAGACAGACATTTTCAAAATCTGTTTTTAATCAGATTTCAAACAACATGTTATTTTGGTTAGGGTTGTTTTTGGCTGTTCATACTACACTAGACAGATTTTGAGTGTTTTATAATGTAATTGCAATGCATTAGTCTATAATGAATCTTTTATTGTAAAAGTAAAGCTTTTCATTGTTAAAGTAAAGCATGGTTACTTTTTGCTATTCTGCTTAGTTAAAGACATTAAATTTGTCTTTTAGAGTTCTGTTTGGTTACATTAACACACATAACACAAACTGCCTTATTATGAGGAAACATTTATATTTGTACCGCTTGCTTATGTGTGCCTGTTGTCATGGTACCAGTTTGTCTCAACCGTGAGATCTGACCTTTGACCTCGGACCTCTGCCTGAAAACCCAAGCATTGTAACCATGGAGACGAGCACTTACCTCTTACTGGCTTGGATGCTGTTGACATCACAGTCACAAACCTCACATTGACATTGCATTAGACCTCACACACACACACACACACACACACATATATGCAGGACATTCTGACACTGACTCTCTGTGTCTTCCATTCTGTCTGTATCTCTCTCTCTAATGCTTGTTTTTGATAATAGGTGTAAAACATAGTGAGCATTTTAATGCACCATAAGTGAGCTCGCTCTGACATGAAGACTGTTTCAGAAGCTAAGCAGCTTAATTAAACCCTAAACGAAGCCAATTTCTAAACTGGTTACTTGTGAGGTTACATTATTGTGAGGATGCTTATAAAGGAAGTTGCCAGACTAGATAGACAGACCCTTGAATTGGCTACAAAAACGTGAATGTAAAGTAAATGTGTCTTAAAGAAAAAGTCTAGCTATTCATCACACTCTCAAATTCTGTTTGTGCATTACCATCTGAATTTAATTCCTGTGTGTGTGTGTGTGTGTGTGTGTGTGTGTGTGTAATCTTGTTATTCTGCAGTAGAGCAGCTCTCTCATCTCCGACTCACTCCTGTGTTCTTATCATCTAATTATGAGTTTTTGCTCTGTAAGTGTTGTCAGATTCCTCCAGCTGTCTCCAGTTGTACATTGGACACAACCTTTGAGATCACCAATAAAAGATGCAGGTTTTCTTTCTCCTTAATGAGCATTGTCAGATCTATTTATTTTGTTATTTTAATGCTGCGCTATTACATGGTTAGCATCATGTTGTTATTTGTTTTTGCGGTTATTCATAACAAACCTGAGCCCTGTTTTTGGGTCAAAGCCCATGAATTTCGAAATGCAGGTCTAGACAACTTTTTCCAGGTCTGCTATAATCCCGTCCTGCCTGCACTTTTGTTATTAGTGTAAGACTAGTGTAAGTATCTACTTTAATTCCCTTAATAACAGTGGCGACAGTCTCCAACCCCGATAATATTCCCGACTGCTGTGTTCGCAGATCTTTCCCATGTGTAGGGGGTCGTCATGGGAACGGGAGGCAGGAATTTCCGCTGTCTGCTGGCAGGGGAAGGTGTAAGGACTGAGATATATATATAATTATATAATGGACAATAGTGTGAGTTTGGGACGGGGGACTGTTTGTTTGTCCAACCAATTGTTTATTGTAATTCACCTATAAAGCAACATGAAGGTGAGAGTCTTTTAGGTTCTAATATGAGGACCTGAGATCAAGCTGTTACGATTTCTGTTGTTCTGGTTCAGGTAATAAGCAGTGAAGTCTGATCACATGTCATGTGTTCATCTGTGTGAGTCTCTCACAGAACACAAACTGTGTTAATTACAGAGCAGGTTTCCTAGACCACCGTCTTACCAAAACCTGCTGCTTGACCAGAAAACCCTTTATTCTCACAGCACCTCATCCCAGGAGCCACTGGGATTTTAGTATTTAGACTTAAGAACAATACAGTACAGATACAGTAGAGTCTGTAGCTCAGGTGAGTTTCAATCTGCTGATTGTCCCAGTGGATCTACAATATAAACCTGACCAGTGTTTCTTACTCAGAGAATTTGTTAATGAATAATAACATGATATTGACATTATCTAAAAATATGTTTATGTGTATTATGTGTGTAGTTCTTTTTGTCTTTTGTTCTTTCTTACATTCTTTTGTTCTTTCTTTTTCTTTATTTCTTTTTGTCTCTATCTGTGTGTGTGTGTGTGTGTGTGTGTGTTTTCGAGCAAGTATGTTAAGTGTTTGTGTTTCATTCAGCAAAATGCTGATGTGGTGCTGGTGGTCTCAGTGACTCCAGACTGTCTGTTGAGACCAATAACATCACAGACATTTCCCATCCATCTGTACAGCCCTGATGTCTAGAGAGAGTCGAACATTCCTCAGATATGATGCATTAAGTTTATATATGTCATGCTACAGACAGATCAGGAGAGAGAGAGAGGTTATACATTCATGTGTTTCATGAGTATGTGACCCAGAAAAAGTCTCACGGTCGAGTCTGTAGCAGAGTACAGGGACCGATAACCCATTAAACTTAGATCACACACACACACACACACACACACACACACACACACACACTGCATGGCGTGTGCACTGAACTTACAGACAGACTGCCTGTGTTGCTGCCTACCTAGAGAACATGTTTGGCCCTCATGGACTGGTGAGAAAGTTTGAAGGTTCAGAGCGGGTTTCTGGCTGATTTGAGGCTGTTTGAGGTTGATTTACTAAAAGCTCTTGTATGTTCCTCAGGCTCAGGATCTGAATGTCATTGAGGAGGTGATCAGAATGATGCTGGAGATCATCAACTCCTGTCTGAGTAACTCGCTCCATCACAACCCTAACCTGCTGTACGCTGTGCTCTACAAACGCGAGCTTTTCGAGCAGTTCCGCTCGCACCCCTCCTTTCAGGACATCATGCAGAACCTCGACACGGTGAGATGTTGTCTGTGTGTGACAGCTCTGTTTCAAACACTGGTCTTCTGCCTTACAGTCTGCATAGGCAGCTAGCTTCTAAGGCAGCGTCTTAATTTAATCACAGCCTGAGGAGTGAGTGAGTTAAGTTGACTAACTCTAGATAGTCATGTTGGTAAGCTAAAGACTTGATAGTCTGATGGGAGTGAGTATGTGATGCCTAAATATGCTGCCTAGATAGACATTTCTCTTAGTTTTGGGACAGGGTTTGCCTATGTATGTTTGTGAATTATATTTTAATGAAAATAAATATTGCTAATGAATATTTCTTAGTCTTATGTGCTGAGTTTTGTTATACATGTTTGGCGACGAGGTGCCTATAGTTGTCTGTATTGTTCTTAAAATGCCGTACCCCAGTTACCACTTAAAATTCAATACAACGCTCAGTGTGTGTAATCAGTCACAAAGATGAAGAAAGTGCAGTAGGATATTGTGCAGTAGGAGCCCAGGGGGCTTCTGGGTAATCTGAGCAAGTCAGAAAGTAAATTCCCCTTCTAAAATATACACAGTCATGCATTAATGACTCACTCCAGCCCTAAACAATCAAATGCCATTTAAAAAAATCATCTGATATTTGCTATGTGGAGACGAGACAAGGTGCTCAAAGCTCTGAAAGAGACGAGAGTTTGAATGGACAAGAATGGATAGAAGAATAGAGTTATGGAGAAAGACAGGAAGGCATGGAGAGAGAAAATGGATGCATTAAGAGACAGCAGTGGGTTATGGGTAAAGGAATTTTCCTCTCTAAATTAGGTCCATATGTACCATTTTAAATTGTCTGTGAAGAGATAAGTACACTCTATACACATGCTTCACTGTGCTTGGCTGTGATTTCAAATAGCGTACTGTCATTCTACTGTTGTTATTTGTGAAGTATGCAGTATGCATCTTGTTGAGTTGCTGTGGTGAAGTGATGTTGCCGTGGTGATGACGTTTGTGTGTGCGGTTCTTGCAGGTGATTGGATTCTTCAGTCAGCGTCTGGAGCAGGCAGGAAGTGACCTGTCCGTGGAAAGAGTTCAAGAGGTCATCAAGAAAGGTGCCGTGGCCCTGCCGAAAGATCGTCTGAAGGTCCGTGCACACACACACACGCACACACATCCGTCTGCTCTCTATCTTTCCACATATCTGACCTTTCCACTCTATTTATCCATTTTCATCCAAAATATCTGACTCTAAATTTAGAACGGTGACATTTTACTTCCTCTTAGAGACAGGAAAACAAATTCTTTAAACACATGCTGGGTTAATAATTTACCATCTGACAGTATCGCACACACACATCGATGATAACTGTGTTTGTGTGCACAATTATCAGTTGTTGCCATGGTAACAGTAATTCTAAAAACATAGAGGCATAGGCCACAGTGATCTTTCTGCCACAAATGCTAGTATGCGCTAGTATACTATCTACCTTCTAGTTACTGATGTAGTTATTAGTTATGATGTAGTTATGATGTAGATACTAGTTATTGTTGTAGCTATCTTTATAGTTTTCATTTCTAGTGTAAATGGGTCGTTATTGCGTCACGCTCAGTTAGGTCACTGAGCTTGTCTTTAGTAGATTATTAGTATCCGTTTGATTCGCTCGTATTGAGCAAATATATAAACCGTGACAAAAAACATTTGGCTTTCTAGCTGAAGTTCAAATGGTTTATTGGACAAACATACAATGCTTATGTATCTCTTTGCACTGTTATTAGAATTTGTTGTTTGCTTTTGGAATTTATTTTTCGCTTGGCAGGTTTTTATTTTGTGTATGTGGTTGAGTAAAACTGTTCTTGCTCGACATGACAAGAAAGAAAGAGAGAGAGAGCGAGGGAACACGCGAGCGATCATGACTGTAGGTCAAGCGTAATCTTCATTATCACAAATGACTCCTGCAGGGCTGTTCATTACAGCTTTATAAGACACCAGGGTAATGACATCTGAAGAACAGGACATCACGCGCACACACACCATTATATCTGTTCCTGATATACAGGATTAAAGACCTGCATAAATCTCCAGCACACGTCCTGTTACCTGCCCATCCTTACCCACAATCCCCTCTGCTCCCCCTAAATCACAGAACAAGTGTTCAGCATGTGTCGTTTAATTGTGTGTTTCATCGCATGTCCAGTCTTTCAGAGATCACAGATGATATTCTTCATCTTTATGACTGATTGAATGAGGTTCAGGATAGAGGTTTTTATCGTAACACAGCTGGTGAAAAGCCCATTTTTCTGCATAGCAAAATTGATTTTTAGCTATTAATGTGTAAACCGGCCTACCGTGAACTTCGAGATGAAGTGATGTAAGAATGTGTAATTAATAAAGAAATTCATTACCCATAATCCTAAAAGGAGATCCAATCAATTAAGCCAGTGTTACCATGGAAATTGGCATGTTAAGCATTGCAAACGATGGTCTCTCATCCCTCTCATAGAACTTCAAATACTTTTAAAAACAGACTAAAAAACGATGCTTAAAATCAGTGACTATAAGTCAATAGTTATTATGTTGTGTTATATTGTGTTACTGATTCTACGCCATTTGAGTCTGAGAGTTGTTTGGTTCGGATCAATGCTTAAAGCCCTTTATTAAAGAACTATCTGCATGGCCTATTGATGAAAAGAGTGAGGAACAATTCCCCCTTAACATCTGCTTCTGTGATATCATGGTTATTTATATATGTGATATCTTTGATTAATATCTGAATCATTCTTTACATAACTAAACAGACCCCGTTATGTTTCAGTGTGTGAATGATCTGTACTAAGTGTTCTGCCCCTTGTCTGTTTGTGTGTGTGTCCTGGGCGTCCCCCAAGACTGAGATTGAAAATTCTTGTCTAGACGAACAGACTCGTACACATACAAGCACGCAGTGGGCAGTGCTTATCAGAATCACAGTCCCAAGAGAGCAACTGTGTGCTTGTGTGATGTTCCCAACCCTCAGCCCTGGTACACACACACACACACACACACACACATAAAGGAAGCATCAAGGGCCAGCCAGTCTGCCCGGAGCACTGCGCCGATTTTCTTCCTTTATTTTCTTGCCCTCTCTCTCTCTGTCTCTCTCTCTCTGTTTCTCTCTCTCTCTGTTGAATAGGAACAGAGACAGCAGTGTGTGATGTGTACACAGTAAGAGAGGAGGTGAAATCTGTTGTTGTGTGTGTTGTGTACTGATAAGACAGAGACTCTCTGACTCCTCAAGATGTTGAAAGCATTTCAGCAGTGACCTTACACACACACACACACACACACACACACACACACACTTTACCAAACTCTTTGTGTATTTATGTGTATAGCCTGCAATATTAACCCATTTTATCTCCTTAGTAAACATTTGGAGTCTTTTTGTGGATGTATTTGGTACAAGCTGTTTCATAGAAAAAAAGATCTTTGTCTTCATAAACTGTCCTGAATCCATAGAGAGTTTTTATGGATAAAATTAAGTCCTATTCCGGATGTGTTTCTTTTGTTTAATTTTAGTTTCAGAATTCCGTCATATTACACAAGTTTTATGTTATGTGTAGCTGTGCAGGTCGTCACATTCGGACATGTGAAGTTGAGATGGTCATGAAGCTGGGGGGGGATTACTGTTTGTTACATCTGTAGTGACACAAATATGTACGACAGAGCTACATGCTTACAGTGCGTTGGCATTTTGTTGTCAGTGTGTGTGTGTGAGAGAGAGAGAGAGAGAGAGAGAGAGAGGTTTAATGTATGCGCGTTTGATTTTCTTCCACTCTTACATAAATTCATCTGTGTTTGTTTTCCGTGTGTGTGTGTGCGAGCAGAAAGAACAGTGTGTGATATAAGTGATCTGCTTCTGCTCTGACTGGTGCAAACTGGGGCCAAGTCTGTCTGCTCTCTCTCTTTCTCTCTCTCTCTCTCTCTGTGTGTTTGTGTGTGTGTCGGGGCGACCTTGGAGCCCAGCCAACCATGAGCCAATTCTGCCCGGGCACTGTCTGGCCCTTCTCTTCCCAGGAAACACTGGGGCCCTGCAGGGGGGACGCGTGTGTGCGTTGTAAGAACAGTTTGACGCAGAATGTTTGAGAGTGTAAATGGTTCTGCTGTGGCTTTATTTCTTTCTATAGTAAGACTGATACATTCTGACATCTCATCGCTGGTTTAATTTCCTGTATAAAGTTTTAATTTATTTGAATTAATTTTATTATAGAATAATATTACCTTTTAAATGAATGTGTCATGTTTCAGTGTGAAACGAATGCTGAATCTCCGCACATCTGTGGCAGATAATATTGATTTATACAGCAATATTACAGGAATTGTATCTTGCTACTCTGGTATAATAAAACTTTACCACTTTACCATAATTCATACAATGATTTCATTTAAAATCAAGGTAGTACAGTAACATTTTAAAATGTTAGCATTTACATATATGTTAGCATTATTACATTTAAATGTTAGCAAATACATGTAGCACTTACATATATTTTAAAATACTGTACAAATTATATTTTATTGTTGTTTTCACATATTAATTCAAAAAGAATGGGGGTGCTTAATTGTCATGTGACAGTGTCATCTTTACTTTCATTATTGTATGCAGTATAATTTCCTAACTATTTCTTTGGACGCGTTCCTGACAGGCTTCACTCATAAAGAATGTTACAGTGGTCTGAACCTCCCTGCGTTCTGCCTTCAGCTGTTCTGAAAGTCTTTGACCTTTTGACCCGTTCTCTCTCGTTCTCCCTATGGGACGAGTCGGGTCAGTTTGCTCTGTGGCCTCTGAAAGGAACAGACAGACCTTCAGAGACGCTGAATAGAGACGCAGTGTAGCCGAGCCAGCAGACCCAGAGTCAGTGAGTCCAGCCAAGATCTGAGCCCTTTCTGTGGAGTCAGATATGAAAGAACTTTGTCTCACAATGAGAGCGCTGGGGAATATGATAGGACATCCATGCATTAATAATGCTGATGGGCAGCTTACCTGCTGTTGATTGGCTCTTTGACTCACCTGAGCGTTGGCTCAGGTCGGCTCGGGTTGATTGGGATGGGGTCAGATGGACTTGCCATCTCCCAGCTGTTGGTGTTGGCTGGGCTGCCCCCCGCCATGCTGATGCTGTATGGTTTATAAAGGGTATTCTTGGGCTTTGAGCTGCATCAGGATCAGATTGTACTGCTAGTGTTGGGTCGGGTCGTCCAGTAACACTAGTGATTCCTGCAGCTTCTGCTCAAACAAACAGCTAAACATTGTCTGTGAGGTGTGTGACCTGAATCCCATTTACTACAAACCTGCTACTCTTCCTCAAAAACACTCATTGTAGCAGCTGTTAAGAGACACAGTATCACCAGTCAAAGTTAGCCTCGTCCTTTTACACTGATGGGAAATTACATGATGTTTTTGCTTCAATGCTTCAGTGGAACTGTGAAGTTCCAGTTAAAAGGATTTCCTCATCGTCTCGGGTTCTTTACATCCTGTGTCCTCTAAAAAAGAACTGAAAGAGGTTTACTGTGGAAACATGAATAAGGCCGAGAGAGAGATCAGCGTTAGCTACTCCCACTATCAGACAGCTTCCTGTTTCCCTTAAGTCAGTCTCTAGTGAGTTAGGACTGTGGAAAGTTTCCTGTGACTGTCAGTCAGTGTGTTTGTGGAGAGATTCATGCTATACAGAGAGTCTCATCATGGTGGTTTTTGCAGTGGAACAATACACAATAAATGCAGCCAAAAAAAGTCAGTTAAATTCTGATCTGTGATCAGTGATGGAAGCTGAAACCCTAAGACTCGGCTCACATCCCCTGTCTGATCAGCACTCAGGAGACGGTAAACCAGCGTCTCAGGTAGATGCCGCGCGGGTTGTTTTACCAGAGGTTAAGAGACTTGTATTTAAACATGAACAGAGGCCTCTGAGGTCTTGCTGTGTGTCATATAATCAATCAAACTCAAGTTTATTTACCTCACAGGTGGATGGAATTACAGCTGCGTCAAAACCACTTCACTTGAAATCAGATCACACAACTTGACAGGTTACACAGTATCTGTGTTTGCCACACTTTACCCACGCTCGGTGCTTAAGATACAGTGCTGACTCCTCATCAGTCTTTACATTCTTCGTTTGCACTTCACTCTTTTAAAGGATGACACTTGCAATAATTCATACATTAAATGATATTTAAAGTGGTATTTGTATATGTATGACTGGTATAATTTACTATGTAATGTATTAGCAGAATATAACAGAATATAATCATTTAAACCATTTTATAGAATATAACAAATGGCCTCATTGTGACGTCCTCCGTTATCTTTTGTTTTGTAATCAGATTAAGTCAAATGTTATAGTAAATAATAGCTAATACCTGTTTAGGCTATGTTTTAAGCCTTTATAAAACCTTGCTAATAGTTAACTTAGTAACCTAATGCCAGGTAATGTTACTGTAGTAAAGATAGCAGTAATATACAAAAGGGAAAATATATTGTAAAATATTTTGTAAATCTATTACTTCTAACATTCATTCAATGTCATTATACACATATAATGACGTTGACAGCAGAATGCAGCGATTGACCAATCACAATAAAGAGAGCTGTGTCATTTATGTATGTGTGTGTGTGTCTCCTGCAGAAGTTTCCAGAGCTGAAGTTTAAATACGTGGAGGAAGAGCAGCCCGAGGACTTCTTCATCCCATACGCCTGGTCACTGGTCTTTAATTCTGGTGTTGGTCTCTATTGGAACCCTCAGGGCATCGAGCTGTTTGGCATGGACTCACCCTAAATGACTGTGTGATTCTGTGTGTACCAACCGCATAAGACTCTGGAGTTGGGGTGTGTGTTTATGTACATGCGTGTCCGTTCTCATGCGAGTCGTCTGCTGAAGTGCCTCCATTATGAGTATGTGCTGAATCGGTTACATACTTTGTTCATTTGAGACTCCCAGGCATCCATCCTTGTCATCGCCATATAAACACCACATTGGTCTCTGCTCAGCTGACGCATGTGATCTGCCCAATGCTGGTTGCACTGAATTCTGGGAATGGTACAAATTTGTGTTTTGACAACAGGTCCAATGTCTCTTACAAAACTTTGTTTGTAGTGATAGTCATAATGATTTTTGTTTGTTTACTTGTTTGTTTTTTATTTGGAAAGAGGGTCATGAGTCAGGGAAAACAATTTAAACCAAATCTTAGATCTTAGTCTCAGTTATTGGTTGACTGCTGGATAAAATTGCTAGTGTTTGGTTTGCACATTTTTCCTTTTGCAAGATTCTTTGACCTTGAAACCTGTTCAGACATGATTATTAATTATAATTATTATACACGGCGTCGTCACATATTATTCAGCTATATAGTCATAAATACTTATTTTTGGGGGCTGTTTTATAGGATGCTTGGCTGTTTTAAATTTATTTATTTATTGTAACTACATTTTGTTAATTATACTCAAATATTGCCCTTATATAATCCTCATATGAGCATCTGCACACAGAAAACATCATCTTATTTATATATAGGTGGAACACTTTGGAGTAGGTTAAAAACAATATTAACACATTTAGATTCTCATGTGATAAACTAAGCAGCTTTGTAACTCGCATATAAATGCTGGTTAGAGTCTGATTTATGTGTATATATATATCTTTAGATTTAGAGTTTTGCCTGTACATTAATGTATAAACAAATCCAAACAGCATTTGTTTGTAGCATTACCGTTTATTCTTCTAGAAACGTCTTTATCTCTTTGTTTTATATTCCTTGTTTTTTTAAGTGCAGTGATGAGTTCAACGTGTCGGACTGTATAATGATCATCGTGTAGGGTAGACATCACCTGTAGACAGTCTCATTCCATCCCTGTTACACAGCACAAAGTCACCAGAGGAGCGTTTTTTCTTTCTCCATCTGTTAGTTTGTCGCCTTTATTCGAAGTGTCAGCTCTCCACAGAGGCTGTACGTTTCAATATCTGTGTTGGAGTTTTGTGGAGGGTTTTTTGTATTTGCATTGAATTTCTTATTTAATATGGAATGGTATGTATCAATGATATTTAAGTTTCCTCTGCGTTTTCCATAGCGTCTTTTTTAGTTTGTTCTTTACATGAACAGAAAGCATATTTATGTCGAGAGAAATGAGAAGGTCTTAAAAAGAGCACAAGAGATAGTGCTGGACTAGAGGGAGGTTTTGGGTTGGTAAATGTCAGAATGTTTGCTGGTTTAGTGAGAGAAATAATGAAACCCAGCATGAATCAGGACCTTGTTTCAGATGCATTAGTAATTCCACACTTCAGATTCACTTTTACTTTCAGAATAACTGAAAGGTCTGAATTTAAGATAACTGCTTGTGTGGATTTGAACGTCCTTTTCATTTTGTTCCATTTGTTTCTATTCTGTCAGTTTTCCATTGCTTTTCCTGTAGTTTCAGATTGATTCTCTCTACACTTACACCTAATAAAAAAGCAGAATTACAGCCATCGTTTTGGCATTCTTGTGGTTCTTTGAAATAGTGTTGCGGGGAAGTTAGTGCAAGGCTAGTATTTTTTATATTTGAAAAATATACATGTTGTTATAAATCACTTAAGTGGTTGTCATGTTAAGATCACATGACCAGCTCAATACTGCTCCGTTTATCTCAGTAACCTGCTAATACTGGCCAGTTTCAGTTACAGAATAAATTAACTATTCATGACAAATATGCAAATAAGTTTCTACAATAGCATCCGTAACCAGTTCTGAAATCATCTATATGCTAATATACTCGTTGCATTTGACAGAATTATCATTAAATAGACATGTGCTTTTAAAATGTACAGTACTCTGGGGAAAACAACAAAAATAATGACTCATCCTGTGAGTACTGGTGTGTATTAAAATTTGTCCAGTCAAATACATGGAATACATTTAACGATGCATTTTGAACCATTTTTTTAATGAACGCTCCCTCTTTCAATTTAACAGGACATAAGAATGTGATAAATGAGTCCATTTTGTTTTATTTGTTTTGCCTCTTTCTGAGGTTCTGTTGCCATTAAAATGAGTCATTTAAGAGATAAAAGCTGTGAGCAGATTTGGTGCTGCTCATTCCTCTGTTGAGCTTCTAATGTTCCACTGGTGGAATGTACAGTACAGGAAGTAAGCGTTTACTGTAATTACAGGTCGCGGAGAAAGGAGAATTTCCATTCGAAAAAAACGTGTTTGTTAAAGCGCACATTAGTTCGTACTTAAGTCCAAAGTGTGTTAAAAGTTTTCTTTATTTTGGGTCTTTGTAATTAGTAGCTGGTGTTTGTATAGGGCAAGCTTTACTATTATTACTGATACTGAGAGCTGGTGATTTGAACACTCGAGAGTATTTGCTTGTGTTCAGATGTGGATGTGGATGTTTTGCTGTACATTATTATTACCTGTAAGATCTACTTCTGTTTTTCAGGTGACAGCAGTAGATACATGCACTGTGCACTGTGGGATTGTGGGTATCGTACTTCCAGCAGACCGGAAAGTTTTTCATTAATACAGTTTTTTTTATCAGATAGCATTGCTCATTAGAAGCCAGAAAATTACTTTTTCTTTTTTTCACAGACTGCATTTGCATCACATGTAATGGTGTAATTTGCATGGTCATAAATTTTCACCTGGAATTGTTAGGATCATTTTTTAACTTTGGATTATTGTAATACTGGATTTCTGTTCCATGTTTCGCGATATGTTGAGTGCAGCTATAAGAACTAATGTGTAAGGTCAGTCTTAATATCCAATGCACAACTCATTAATATTTAATGAGGCAAGCATTGTTTGGTTGTCTGTTGCTAAACAACTGTAACATTCTACAGCATTCTACATTGTTTCACACTGTAACTGTTGTGTAGAAGCCTTCTTAACCCAGAGTTAAGCCCTTAACCCTATTTTAGGTTATATGCGTTTTCTGATTACAATTTTCCATGGTAAGATCCATGTTATCACAACCATTTCTTTGTTTTTATTGTTAATTTGTTTGTTGATTACAAAAACAGAGCATAGTTCTAATTATTATAAATTTGTCAAGGTTTATGTAGTTAAGTGTTTTTCATCTCATTAATTATTTAATGGCTCTGCTCACAAAATGTCAATTTGTTAGGTTATGTGCTTCTGCGTGTCTCTGTATGTCTCTGCTTGTCTCTGTGTGTCTGGGTATTTCCCGGTACATGCAGTGGAGACAGCAGACAGCAGGTCATTTGTCTGGGTCAGTCTACAATCCCCACCCACTCCACTTGCACCAACACAGCTAGGGCATCACCATGGAAACTGTGATGCTATTGGCATTTTGCACAGTTTGACAAAGAAACATTATTAAATGTGTCACCACACAGTCATGGGAACTTGACGTCCTCTTCTGAGAGCATACTAATTCATACATACTAATTCCGGGAGTCTGCTAAATAGTGTTCTTGATGAATGCATGCACCATATTATTACTATTTATCAGATTTAGTGTTTTGACCAAATTGAGGTAACAAGAAATCATGTACACTGACATTGCAGCAGGTACCCTAGATGATATCGCGAGGTAAGAGCTGGGCTTTTTTGATAGGTTAACAACTATGACCCACCCAGAACATCTTAGCAACTGCATAGCAACCGTACAGGGCACCTTAGCACTGTAATTATGTGACTTTCATGAGCAGGTACTACAGTCAGATGTTTATATTAGCCATCAGGCGTTGACCTAGATTTTTACATTTTAGTTTTGTTCGTAGATTTTATGAATAATTGTACATCTTACTAACTTGTACAACTGCCTTTTTTGTCTAGCTGCTTACGAGTGGCATCAACAACAAAAGAGGGTATTTTGAGGCTCATTTTGAGGCTCTTTGTTTGATGTTTTTTATTTACATCACTGACCTCTTGTAGTGAGCATCAGTGAGAGATGAGGTGAGATTCTTTTTAAACGACTCGACGTTTACAGAGCAATTCAGTGTCATATAAGACTCATAAAACCGAGGTCTAGAGTTCAACTGACACTTTTTTTTTAAGTTTAGCCTTTATGATACCTACCATTGAGAAAGAGAGGGACAGCCTGCAGATAGAGCTTAGCATATGGCAGCCCATCTGGGGCGACGGAGCGCGAGAGGGTGACGAGAGGCCATTTATGTCGGTTTACAGGAGTCCGTTTTGTTGAACGCTGGACAAGACGACATTGACTGCAGTGTGCACTTGTTAGCACTCTTCCCTCTTGCTTTAACTGCATGTCAGTCATGCGTCAAACCTCCAAATGACCCCCGATCTCCTGTCTTTCCAAATCTGTCTTTTGTGACACATAAAATGTGTTTATAAATATGTATGTGTTTCTAAAACATCTTAAAACGTATCGTCTGAAGTTCTGTTTTTCATACATAAAAATAAGACTCAGAAAGGGCAGAAAGCAACCAGCTATATTTCAAGTCACACACGACAGAATGACACCGAGATTAGAAATGTTAGCATATAATTTTTCTCTCTTTCTGTAGTTTGACAGTACAAATCACCATCATCGTTCCTGCAGCAACTCTGAGAACATCTGGCCAGCATCTCAGTTTGTGTTTCATGAAAGGAAGAAACTAACATTGGAAGCACATAAATGTGTGTAAAGATGACAAAATTGTTTTTGGGGGGTTAAATTATTTTTTCAACTACATAATTTTCTTTGCTTTTAACTTGTTACCTGTCCATTCTTGCCCCATCTCGTCATATTTAGACCTTTATGTTTTTGTAGGATTGTGTTGGTTCTATCGCAGCTCCATTAGCTTCATGTATAGCTTCTGTTCTTTAACAGTTCTACAGCTCATACAGAGCAGGCTAATTATGAGGTAATTACATACAGGCTCACAGCCTGGATCATGAAAGTGCTGTTGTGATTTTGCAGAGCGGCCGCTGACTTCATCATGCCTGTCATTTACAGTAAGAGGCTTTTATACAAACAGCGCCGAACTCCTGCGGAATCTGTACGGATGTATAAATAGTGTCTTAAATCGCTGCTCATGTCTGATTCGTCATAATGACAGATCACAGGCACAGATGGAGGAGGAGAATCTGGGCCAAACTTTCATTTGAAAAGGTTAGCAAGCATACTCATACTTTTTTATTCTTAATACACAGTAGATCAGATGGCACACAGTGGTTTTGTCACATTCATGCTGTCTGGTGTCATCAGAGCTGCTGTGATGCGTCTTAATGCATAGATTTCAGTAAGGTCCTCTCATAAAACCACTGTATATGTAAATTATTATTACAGTATAAATTGTATTCCTTATTTAGATGATTTCATTATTACTTTCCAGGTTTGAAACAACATGTTGGTGAGTAATTTATATAAATCCTTTAAAAATACATTAAACCTGCTTTTTTTCAGCGTCTTAATATTGTTCCAAAATGTCACACTTTATTGACTTTTTTGGTGCCCCCAATTCTTCAAACATTCTGTGACTCATGTTATTAAAAAAAAAGTTTAAAACTAATGATAGAAATAAGAAATCTGTCAAATTCTGACAGGATAGCAGACAGATCTGCTGCTTGGTTAGAGTCCAGGCGAGATCACTCAAACGTTCACTCTCCACATGCTCTGGTTTATTTTGCCCCTCACACTAGCGTGACCTCTGACCTCATCAATAGACTTGGCTTCCTGTGGTCTCATCAGATTCAGCTCTTCTCTGGCCTGCCAGCAGACAATCGATCTCCCTCGGTGTGAAGAAACAGCAATAGTCTGAAATTCACTTGCTCACAGATTCGTTGCAGAAAAACAATTAAATGCGCTTAACACAAAAGGAACACAGTTTGCCTGTTAGAACAGCAAATTAAGGTTATACCAGAAAGAGACCAAACAAAAACATCATATCTACAAAGGCTGTATGTATATTTGGTGGTGCTGGGAATTGTGGGTAAGAGATGAATATGAGACTACAGTTGGGTTTTTGGTCATGTAAATGACCAATAGCTGCATGATGATCTATCAAGAGAAACAACTAGGCATCAAAAAGTGTGAGAGATTATCTCTCATGTCCATGTTTCACAAATAAACTGTTGTTTAATCTGCCTCACAAATATCTTTCCTATTTAAATGTGCTTTTAAATCTATCTGAACAGCATTTCCTATATTACACATCTATTACACACAATAATTAAATATATCTAAAAGATCATATGTGAGATTTTATTAATTACATTATTTATTTATTTATTATTCCGTCATACATAAGTTTTAAAGATCGTAAAAACCCTCAATTTTAAAATAATAAATAAAATAAAATAAAATAAATAATAAAAGACAAAAATAAGAGAAAAGTTACATAAAGTATAAATGCAACAGTAAATATTTGTAAAGAAGAAAATAAACGCGTAAAATGAGAAAATACATAAATGTAAATAAAAATACTGTAATTAGTTTATTAAAATGAAGTCTCTAGTCCTCGTGCTGTGATGAGACTGTGACACCAGCAGATCTTCATGAGCTCAATTCTGAGCTGAGCTCACGCGGCGCCAGTGGGGAATCCGCGAACAATAGCGGGCCATCATCATCATCGTCATTATCTTCCTCTCCAGTGCCCTGCAGCGACGCAGACTGTCTGCAGCACAACAGCGCTCTGTCTGCTCTGTGCTCCACGCCACTGATCTTATCTGCTTGTCTTTCTCTCTCTCGCCCTCTGTCCATTATGTTTGCTAAAGTCCGAAGGAAGGGTGAAATTCCCACCCCTTGACTTGTGGCATAAATTATTTCTGTCATTTTTCTGTGTCCTTTCCTTTCCTTTTTCATTATTTTATCTTGTTGTTGTTTATTTTACATGTTTTATTTTACTTGCGTAGTTATTCGTAGTGTTTTATACTGATATTCTACTTATAGTGGCTACATGAAATGTCATGTTTAACTTCAAAGATGACGTAATTTCATGATTAAAGTGCTCATGCAACGTCAAACGTCCCAAAATGTATTGTGTCATAATAGTCATTGTGACATGAGGCTAGACAGTGTTCGCGCGCAGCCCGTCTGTCACCCTGGAGTCACCCGGCGCGCGCCATTGTGTCTTTCTATTGATCAAAGGGCGCGACCTCTCTCAGCCCTTTAAAAAAACGCGTAACTTCTTATTTCTCCTATTTGGTTGGTGAAGGTTTTGACCTTTAAACAAACGGCCAGTTAAAGTCTGTCTTATGAAGTAATTGTAAGAAATAACTATAGCTCCTGGTTATTATTTCTATTATTATTGTTTTCGTTTTATTATACACCGTCATTCCAACCTTATTTTTATTCTTACCCAGTCTTACCTTTTCTCAACTTTTTTATAAGATTTATTTCCTTTATTACTATATGCACGTCGTTTGCCCTATATTTAGTTTGCACTGTTTAATTGGTATGCAGCTCGGCCGCAAATGCTTTGGGAATACGAACATACAAATATCCGGCATGCTATTAAAACATTACTCCTAAAAAAGATGTCTTGTTGGTCTTGTAGTTGAGGTGTTGTATTTCTCACCAGCAGGCGGCAGCAGTATTCCCTCATTCCAAACACATAGCCAAACCATCTATAAATGTTGATATAGATAATATAGTTTTAAAAGTGTTCCTGTAGCTTAGCTGGCAGAGCATTGCGTTAGCATCGTAAAAGCTGTGGGTTCGATTCCCAGGGAACATACAAATTGCCAAACGCGTAAATGTAGAAAGGTAATATAATATTACATAAGATCTTATATATTTATAAAATTAAAAAATTCTTACACACACAAACTGTTATATATATAATCTTAAATATATATAATCTATATATGGAATTACTTTGATATCGAGCCAATGTGCTTGTCTACACGTTATGTCATAACCTAATGTTTACCTACACCAGCTATGAGGAAGGGATGTGTTCCCGTCCAAAAATCATTCCGAATTCCGAAATGTTACGATTGCATCATAAACACTAGTTGAGTGTAATGACTGTGTGTGTTTCATACTCCATGTGAATTTACCTGTGTGCTTGGCGCCAGTGTGTGTGTGTGTGTGTGTGTGTGTGTGTGTGCCTCATGTTCGACTTTATATCTTAACATATTCAATCCCGCCCCTCTAACCGACTGTTACTTTGTAACTTTATAAACTCTTTGACAAATGTATCCAGTCTGATGTTTTATGTTACTTTGTTTCATATTTGCGCAACACAATCACTTTTTTCCTGCCTGTTCTTTTTTTTAAGCGACAGGGTGTCTAGACAACCACATGACCCGCGGCGCGCCAATGAGAGACACAGAGAAAGACTCAGACGCACACACACATCGAGAGAGAGAGAGAGAGAGAGAGAGAGAGAGAGAAAGAGAGAGAGGCGCCTGAGCTTATTCTTGTCTTTTAGTTCAGATCGACACGCTCGTTGTTTCTCAGGCTCGGAGACTCAGACGTACATTTATGATTCAGGAATGATCTGAAAACGGATTGTGTTGGATATTCCGAGCACTGTGACATTTTTAAGTGTCAGTTAATCAGGAAACGCAAGCGTTTAAGATACTTTTCGTTCCTCAGACGTGGATTTACGCGCTGGTGCCAGTTGGATCAGAGCTGCGGATTCGGTGTCAGACGCGTCGGTTCGAAAAAGCTACATCAAGATCTCCAGACGAGCCTTCACATTAGATATTTAATGAAAGAGAACCGGATCGGGGCTCGTTTGGATTAAGATCCGACCATTTTATGGATGTTTAATTATTGCACATTATAGTGACATCAGTGTGAACGTGTCATCTGCACCAAGCCAGGCAGTCTAAGAGAAGATCGGAGGCTTTCGTGGATCTTAAAGGTTTATTTTTTATTCTGTGCTGGTTTGGCTGGTGAAATACTAAAGACTGGCGTATGAAACAGACTGCCTGTGCTTCTCTTGCTTGCCGTTTTTCCGCCGTGTCCTCTCCGGCTGTGGATTCGGACACCGGGATCTTCATGATTTGCGGACAAAATGGCCGTTTTTTAGCCGGGGAACCCTTTTGCCGTCCCGCATGTTCAGGACCAAACGATCAGGGCTCGTCCGGCGACTCTGGAGGAGCCGAGCGCCCGTGGAGGGCGACGGCGACACGGACACCGGGACGCGCGGGGGCACCGCGGGCTGCTGCCTTGGGAAACCAAGCGGTGGTAGTAAGCCGAACCCTGGCACCGAGGCCGAACTAAAAGCCCTGACCTACTCTATTCTGAAGAAGATCAAAGAGAAACAGTTAGAGGTGCTTTTACAGGCGGTGGAGTCCAAGGGGGGAGCGCGAAGCCCCTGTATCCTCCTGCCCGCTAAAGTAGACGCCAGACTGGGTCAACAGTCGTACCCGCTCCCGCTGCTGCTCTATAAGGTGTTCCGGTGGCCGGACCTCCGGCATTCCACGGAATTAAAGAGACTGTCGTGCTGTGAATCTTACGGAAAAATAAACCCGGAGCTCGTGTGCTGCAACCCGCATCATATGAGCAGACTGTGCGAGCTCGGTACTTATCTTTACTTCTACATCCTGTATTTATATTTACAGAGAGAGAGAGAGAGCATTATGAAACAGTCAATCAGTTTGTTTTGTCTTATCTACAGTTTTAAAATTTAGCCTGACATGTAAGGTCCTTTATATTTGAAACTAACCTTAATCCTAGGATAATATATAATAATCTATAGGGCACGGTCGTATATGCTGCAATTATAATTTGTAAGACATGTATCTGGCACAAAAAGTGTGCAGATAGGTTTAAGAATATTTATAAATATTATAATACATATTTTAAGCAGATAAAGCCTTTTACATTTTCTTTCCATACGTAGTTTCCAGATTTACTAGCTATTTCTTAAACCTAGATTAAACCAACCCTTTCGTCAAATAACTGTTTATTTGTGTCAGGATATCTAATTAGTTTCTTATTATTATTGTTTGTCAGTTGTGTACAATAGTACGTTTCTTTTAAAAGCGACCGACTTTGAAGCAGCGGTGTGGTTCACACTGTAGTCTGTGGACGTTCACGTGTGTGTTCTCGGTGAAGTTAGTTTGCAGTGATGTGCGTGTGTGTGTGTGTGTGTGTGTGTGTCTGGCGCCAGTCGGCTGTGTGTTTATCAGAGCTGTCCTGCCTCTAACTCTCAACACTACACAAACACTCTCTTAGAGAATGCCAGGCTTTATCATCAGCATACATCTAACTCACTACCTCTCTCTCTCTTCTCCAGAATCCCCCCCTCCCCCGTACTCAAGATATCCCACCGAGTTTCTTAAACCATCTGGTAAGTTAACGTTTCATATTCAGTAAACAGTGTTTTATTTTTACATAAGATATAATCAATGTTATAATCAATGTTTCTGTGTCACACAAACTATTTTTGAACATGGTAAAATGGTAAAATAAATGTTTGGACGACATTAATACCACAGTATTATTTGTGATTCTTTGAGTATCATTTGAATACTGTAGTATACGAGTATGGAATATATCAGTGATTACCGTATTGCATATCAAAACAGAGTGATGGTATAAGGTGAGATCCATGTGTTGTGTTATGATTGAGTGTGGAATGAAGATGTCATGAGATGGCACAATGCCAAATGCCACTTTTGGGGGGTTGCCTGTATGTTTTGCTGCAGGGCTGAGCTGAGAGAGAGAGAGAGAGAGAGAGCAAGAGAGTAGACGAGTAGTTTGTAGGAAAGCGGAAACACAGATCACACAAGGGAACAGCTCAGAAATGATTTATCTGTCAAATTAATCAGAGGTTTTGGGAGTGTCTGTTTGCTTCTTTCCTCTGAGCGAACTCTCTTTCTACCCATAATGCTGTGTGCTTTATAAGTATGCCCTGTATATTCACTTTAGATAAGCAACACAGAGAGCATGTTGTATTTGGCAGAGTCCTGAACGAAGTTTCCTGCCGATTGGTCTCGTAAAGATCCTTCTTTATTCCAGCCAAACGTCCTCTCACAATTTCAGTGAAACAGGATCATTTACTGACAACACGCTGAGGAAATTCAGCCCAGACTGCCTGAACCTGGAAGGAAATCTTTGAGTGCCTATTTTGTAATTCTTTCTGCATTGATTCGGATGAATTTTAGACCGTGTACGCCTTGATTTGTGCGTCTGGTAATGTTTGTAATGAGAATGACTAAAATATGTGCGTGTGGGACTGACTGGCTTTAGCGCTCGTGATTTTTATGAATTATTTTGGGGGTTTCGTAGCAGGAAAGAACTAATGAAAGAGGCACAGTGGTGGAGGACAGGAAAGGCAATTTGGGGAGGACATTTCCTGCGGGGACACACACTTCGCTTGGACGAGGGACAGAACAATGGAAGGCAGGCGTTTTTTCTGACTGAAAGAGAGAGTTACGCTGAATGCTGGGAGGAAGTTATTTGTCACCCACAGACGTGATTCTGTGAGGAGGTTTACGCTGGTATGTGAGTAGGGCAGATTCATTAGCGCCGGGCGACTGCGTCTCATGATAACGTCAAGATGAGGGAGACTGTCTGTCAGTCACTTAAGTGCTGCTGTCACACACATGCGTCTGTCGCCGTGGTAACTGTCCGACTTTCACACATTGCTGACAGTGAGGTGCGAAGAGACGTCGTTGATGTTAAGGCATTTGCATATCAATTAGTTTAAGCTCATAAAGCAGCACAAATGAGAGAAGGCAACAGTTAGAAAGTTTGGCAGCACTGTTCTAGAATATTCATGCAAACAGAAGCATTTTAATGACAAAGAAGATTTGATATCATTTAACAGCTGTTTGAACAGCTCTTTCTCAAATAACTTTATATAGTTCTGTACTAAAATAACCAATGTTTGTGTGTATATGTATGTATTATAATGTTAATTTAATTTGGTGTTAAGCAGATTTGGTATATGAGGTTGGG
>JAZGTJ010002765.1:0-15985 GCA_036877575.1 Botia almorhae | reverse complement strand
GCAGATGTTTCTCATTATGAAGACTTTAAAGAGGTTTTTATGATGGTGTTTAATTCAGCGCTGGCCGTGTGTGTATGTGTGTGAGGGGTCTTTAGATGGCTTTTCAGATAAGAGCAGTTAAATGATGGAAGCTTTACATAAACACATGTTAAAAGTTCAGAGCTCCAAGCGACATGCGTGCCATAGGTTAGTCAGAGCGTGTGTGTGTTTCTCCCCTTTCCTGGCCTCCCCTTCCCTGGCCATTTGTTTTATGTTTCATGTATATGTGTGTGTGTAGGATGAAAGAAGTGCTCCTGTACTGACACACAACAAACAAACCTCCTGTTCGCCCCATTGAAACACACTAAATCTGCACATTTCTACTCAAGGAAAAGAACTAGAAGAAGAACTAGAGTAAAAGATACTGAGGTGTTCTGGGTTTATTATTTGGGTTTATTACATGCTCTCTGTTTTTCTCACTCTCTGTCTTTCCTGCTGGAGCGAGAGAGTGAATGAAACTCAGAGAGGGAAAAAGGAAGAGTTTGTGTGTGTGAGGGGTTTCTGGAGCAGGAACAAAAGTCCGATCCCCCCAGCCACACAAAAGGAAACATGTTCCCACTGAAAGCTTCTCTCTGACCTTCTAATTCACTCTCCTGCCCTTTTGGACTGAGAAAGATAGACAGGCTGAAAGAGAGACAGGTACAGAGATTTGGAGGCTAAATGTGTTAATTCAGTTCTTGTTAGCTGATTGGTTTTCTGTGTGTTTGTGTGTGTGTGTGTGTGTGTGTGTGTGTGTGTGTGTGTGTGTGTGTGTGTGTAAACTGGCTTGTCAGTGGAAAACACTGAACTCAAAATCTGTTTTGCCCTCCACATATTTAGAAAATAAACCAACCTGTAATATGTTTACTCTTGATGAAAAGAAAAAGGAACATTTTTGCTAAAGCTGCTGTATTAAACTGCTTAGTTTGATCCTGCCTTGATCCTGGACCTGTTTATATATGTGATGTTGGTTGATTTTTTGGTTTGGTTGGTTTTTTTCTTCTGTTTGGGGTTATTAGATGAGAGTGTGTTTGTCCTGGTTAGTCTGAAGTTATTAAGAGTTAACTAAAATTCAACAGCCACCAACAAACAAAACTCCTTGTGCTGCCTCCCAGAGAGAGAGAGAAAAATAGTGTGTTAGCTTTGGCTTACATTTCTATATTCCAGTTCCTTGTTGTAATCTCAGGCTTAACAATGCATTACTGTCTATGTCCAATATATTCTTTATATCCATGTCCTGTAAATCACACGTTTATGTTCATACTCTTTGGCCTGTGTTATAGTTGTTTATGAACATGATAAAAGTGGATGCCTTGGTGTATATGTTTATGACGGATACTGGTTGCCAGTTTTTTTATATAGAACAGTTAATCTTGATCCTTTAATTTGATTGGATGAGATGGATTCCACGAGTGCTGATATTTAGTACAACAGCACTGTGGTACGTCCCTACAGGTTGTCATGTATGTAATGTTTATTTGTGGGTTTCTTAGTGCTAAGTGTGTGTTAGAAGGTCTGGCTAGCGATATTATGACCCGTGAAACCCATATGTTCTGATTGGTAGGAGTTTCGTCGTTTTGGGCATTTAGTGAGGACAGGAAAACGACTTTGACGCTGGAAACTTGTTGCATCATGGCGGTTCTTCAAACATATCCACCAGTTCACAATTAGGCCTTTATAAAAGTCTCATGAATGTTTGGCTGACAGACCCCAGAAGGGCTGTATGTTTCTCAGCAACTATAATACCTCCTTAAGGGGCTTATACAGACAGCCAAAGAGTGCTGGGGTTGTTTGGGTTAGCCAAGGAGGAAAGGGCAGCACAGGAAATGACATCATGCCTCGGAGGAAAAAGCCTTGAGTCTTGGGTAGGGCCTCCCGGTCGCCTCTGCAAAGCGGAAAGAAAACATTTTAAGAAAACGACACAAAGAAGTTACTTGAACGTCCAAAGCAGCCTAGAACAACGTAGTCCGACAAAATATTTGGACGTACGGATGTTTTTTTTCTACTTTCGTTCAGAATTCTGTCGTTTCCAGCCACTTCCTGCAACCACACTTCAGCCAAAGCTTCATTCAGTTGGCTTGTTCCCTAAATTCATTTCACTAAGAGAAAAGAAGACAAAACAAGTATGAAAATCAGGCAAAAGAGGAACAAGAAGGAATAATACGGCAACAGAAAGTTGAGAAACTTTGACACATTTACAATGCCCTCAGGTTGCCATCGACAGACACCTCAAACCACAAACATTTTCTTAAACCACAATCTAATGATTTCCCTAAACAGAGAGACAGACGGGTTGTTTTCTCTTCATTCACAGGAACCTCCCCAGTCGGACTGGCTGCTCATATCATGCCTGGTGCTGAATGAATAATTGAAATTCAGAATATAATTAAACGCTATCTAAACAAGAAAAACACAACAAAGGCGCTTCCAATCAGCTTGCCTGACTGGTTGTCTAAAAAACACACACGTACAAGCCACGATTTGGTTCCCACGGCGATTGTTCACATCCTGTAGTCTGAACAAAGGCGGTAGTTATTCTGTTCTGACCAATGTATCATTAAGTGAAGATGATGGCTTTTATTAGTGATTGGTCATGATGGTTAAGTTGTTAACTAGTCTAGTTTATCTAGATGATCTATAACATTTCAAAGCTGTGTTTGTTGCAGTGTGCCCGTTGGTAAACACAAGAATTTGTTTTATGTAAATGCTCCCAATAAGATTCCTATGAAAGTCAGGTGTGCCCAAAACCAGACAAATTATACAGACTAACTAATCCATACAGCCACCGACTAGTTGATTTTGAACATATGAAGTTTTGCACATTCCTACTTTTAAATGGTGGAGATAGTTGTCTGACCTTTGACCCAAACAAGCGCAGCGATGTCATAAACAGCCATTTCCTTTGCCCTGACACGCCTGTGTACCGTATACAGTAAGAAAAACAACCCATATGTTGTAACAGACCGCAACCAGAGCGGTCTGTTACCGTCCGATCCCTGTATTAGTACACAATAGAGGCTGATGTGAAGTATTTCCTTTGTGTTGCAGGTTTTCCTGACTGTGTGTTATGTAAGACTCTCACACTAATTGGCAGTTTCCTTTATTGACTTCCAAACAGAGACGCTCTGCCAAACATTTGTCTCTCAGCTTCTGTGTGTCTGTCTGTCTGCGAATCTCTCTCTCTGTTGAAAGCGTGTGTGTGTGTGTGACATTACGCCTGAGGAAACGATCGTATTGATAGACCATAACTGACACACACATCAGAGCTCTGCCTTCAGGTTTATTTAGTTAGTTGGAATTTTGCATGTCTAATCAGAAATGTCGTTGGATGTTGTGTGTGTGTAATCGCTCCTCGAGGCCCGAGCGCTCACTGAACGCAGCCGTTTATAGCTACTAAAGCTTCATTTTAATGTTTAACGTAACATCAGTGTGGAAGCAAACCTGGCAAAGCAAGCTAGGTAAAGTTACTTAAATGGTTAAGTAGTTAGCAGAATGATAACATCCTGTTGCCCCTTGAGTTCTGAGGTTTGTTGTTGGTATAGTAACACATTGAGTCGGTATAACAGAACTTGCAGTGTGTTGACTAAGCGTTCCACCAGAGTTTAAATGACTTGTGGAGATTTACATGAGCTCAGCCTGGACATTATTGTGCAAGTGTGTGTTGTTGCATCCTCAAGCAGTCGTGCTGCTAGGAGCCACGTGCACACACACTGTTTCAGAGGAGATGAACCCTGCGTGCTTGTAAAATAGAGCGTCACCTCCAGTGAACCTCAACCAGACGAGAAGCGATCAATAAACACCACTGACTTTCCTCCAGTGTGTGTGTGCGTGTGTGTGTGTGTTTGCGCACATGTGGAGACAGAAAGAAATAATCATTAACTTTTCCAGACTGCTGAGTGACTCTCTGCGTGTTTGATTCCATTAGATGGCCAGACACTTTTGTGGCGTTTTCTTTGTTGATGTACGAAGTGACTGTTTTAAAAAGCTGTGTCACCATAAAAGGAATAAAACTTTTGCCCCAATGTTCTCTGAAAACTTTAGCCTTTGTGTGTGTGTGTGTGTGTTTGGTATTTGAGTGCTTAGACTGAAGGGAATCAGTGTGGATGAAGGAAAGATGGTTTGTTACCTGAGGCGGTGCAGCTCGACCACAAACAAAGTGTGTGTGTGTGTGTTTGTGTGTGTGAGGAAGACAGGCAAAAAAGAGCAGTCAATGATAAACCCCTGAACACACAGACAGCACTGGCATGTCCACACTGATACCTTTCATTTTCTCTTATTGTTTGTTCAACTGTGTTCAGTACAGACAGGAAGAAAGAGACATGTGTGTGTGTGTGTGTGTGTGTGTGTGTGTGTGGGAGGGGTGGGGTGTGGTGGGGGGATTCGTGAGAGCATTTTAACCAACAAAATTCAGGATGTACAAGCTGGAAGCTACACAAGATATGAGCCAGAGCTGCCCGTGTGTGTGTCATGTTGCACACTCTATTTCAGGACACCCTCAGCGTCTGGCTGTCACCATGTCTGTCGGGGTGACACTGGTCATCCAACCGACAGACACACAGACGCCACGCACACACATACGTTCATACACCTCTACATATATATGTACCTATGCGGTAGTGTTTGTGTGTGTAATCAGTGTGTAACTGTCATGTTTGATTGAACCAGTTGTGATTGCCAGAGCAACACACACACACATCTTATAGCTAGAGTAGAATGTTTGATTTGTGTGTGTGTGTGTGTGTGTGAATGCTGTCATAACAGANGAACCAGTTGTGATTGCCAGAGCAACACACACACACATCTTATAGCTAGAGTAGAATGTTTGATTTGTGTGTGTGTGTGTGTGTGAATGCTGTCATAACAGAGACCAGTAAACTATCGAGACTAAAATAGCACCAGTCTGGCACATAACAACGAAACACACGCACACTTAACATTTTGTTGTCGGTATCTAAGTGAGTGACGTTTTCCTTCAGGACTGTTTTAGAATCAATGTCCTAATGTAACATGTGAGCGTCACTAAGCAGGTCCGAGGTCTGTAGGTTATGCAGGATAAGTGCGTGGATGTGTTAAATACCACAGTGGTTTGAGATGATGCTGACAAGCCCAGACAGGCCGTATAATCACCAACCCCCCCACCCTCACATACAGGTCATAGGTAAAGATTAATAGCATCATATGATAATACTAAAGTGTACGTACTTTGTTACTTAAATAGCACTCTGTGGTACTGCAAGGCATATTATGGTATCATTGTAGTGTCAAAAACATGGTATTGCTATGGTAACATTTCCAAGAACTGTGTCTGTAAGGGTTGTAATGAGAACTGTAGCTACTACAGCCGTAAAGTCTGGACTACTGCGTAATTAACTCCTCGGCTAAATACCAGTTTACTTATCCTACCTGAAATGAGTCAAAATAACGAAGCATTCTGGGAGTTTTTCTCTTTCAGCATTTTAACTGTACGCGAAACTCAACGCAGCTTATTTACCTTTGTTTGTATTGTAATTAAGGTCATTGTGACGTCACAGATGCGCAGCTCAGATGTAGTGATGCAGTTGGTTGGTGGAGACTAGAGCAGTCACAGCAGTCAGGGAAGATTTATTGTTATGTTGACGTCAGGACATTGTTCAGGCTGGCACGGGGAACCGACACGTCCCAGACGAACGATAAGCAGGGCTGCTAATGTAAACAGGCTCTGGAAACCACTGGCGCTGTTCGGTGCGGGGCGGGAGATTCCTGAGATTCCCACACTGTCTCTCGTCAACACTAATATTAAGGATGTGCGATATGTTTGGCAGAACTCACGAAAGCTTTCCTGAGCAGAAGGCATGCGCGTGATGCTGTGTGCGTATGTGTGCGTGAACTTGTCTGTGTTGTATCTTCTAACACTAAAAATCACTCACTGCTATTTTATCTGTCTTTCTAACGTTCCAGTCTCCACTCAAAACATTTTTTTTTCACTTTTTATTTTACTATTTAAGTAGGTGTTTTTGGTCAGTAGCTGGTATAAGCTAGTTTAGATGGTTAGCCGTCCCAATGGTGGGTCTGCTTTCTAGCAGACTACCTTGGATTAGCAAATAAACTAGATACCATTTTTAAAAAAATTACCACCTGCTGATTCACTGCCAAGGGCTGCCAAGTTAAATTTTCCTTGATTTGCATTCCCCAAACTGACATCATTTACTCAAAAACTGTCTCTTTGTGTCTCCTTAGATTCTCTGGCTCAGGAAGGTGGAGAACAGCCTCACTGGTGTGTAGTGGCGTATTGGGAGGAGAAGACCCGTGTGGGGCGTCTCTACTCCGTCCAGGAGTCGTCTTTGGACATTTTTTATGACCTACCTCAAGGCACGGGCTTTTGCCTGGGCCAGCTCGCCTCTGACAACAGGAGTCAACTGGTGCAAATGGTTCGGGCAAAGATCGGCTACGGCATCCAGCTGAGCCGCGAGCCTGATGGCGTGTGGGTGTACAACCGGAGTTGCTACCCTATATTCATCAAGTCAGCCACACTGGACAACCCAGACTCGCGGACGCTGCTGGTGCATAAAGTGTTCCCAGGATACTCCATAAAAGCCTTCAACTTTGAGAAGGCGGTAAGCCTGCAGAGACCCAACGACCACGAGTTTAGCCTGCAACCGCGGACTGGTTTCACAGTGCAGATAAGTTTCGTAAAGGGCTGGGGGCAGTGCTACACCAGACAGTTCATCAGCAGCTGCCCCTGCTGGCTGGAGGTCATATTTAACAACCGATAACAATGAGCCCCACCCATTGCCACGCCCCATTCCTTTAGCGCCATGGAGACAGACGAACCCTTACTTTTCGTGGACAGTGTTTTCTGTTTGTTTTTGCGAGAAGCGGAAGAGACCAGAGGAGAAAACACAAAAAACTCTTTGACTTGTTGAATAAATGACTTTATTGAAGATTTAATTAAGTGAAATTAAAGCTAAAATGTATTTTATGTTAAATATAAATATATTATTACATGTAAATATGAAGTTTTATATGCATTGTTATTTATGTACTGTGCAATGTGATGATGAGATGAGACAATGAGAAGATGCACTTTGCTTAATATAAATGCAAGAAAATGCCAAAATAAAACAAAAAAATATTGAAAACGCCTCAGAACTTGTTTTTGTTTTGCTAATTCAGTGTTTTGTTTTTCTAAAAGTAAAAACAGAATTATAATGTGTTGGTAAGGAATTAATTATATTTAGTCTATAATAGTCTATATATGATATTGTATATTTATTGTAACAGGGCATTATTGGGTTGTCTTTACTAAAACATGATGTCGCCCTAAATTCTGGCCACATGAAGGTACCTTGGAAGGCAGCATAATCCTCCAATTTTTAACCTTGTTTTTCCTTAGCATTTAACATGAAGAACAGCCTTCATGTTAAATGCTGTCTATCTGGTCATCTGACAAGTTTTGAAACAGACATTGTTTTATTTGATCTTTATAAATTATTACTTATTTTAAAATCCAACATCACACAGAATTGGCTTTATGTTCTATTTAAACCTCTTAATAAATGACGTACACAATGTGAGTTAGTTACTGTGAGAGCAAATTCCCTCAGTCTAAATCAAATGCCCCGTGAGACGAATGTGCGCCAGGAACAGCAGGTCTCTGGGGGAGGGGCTGTCTAGACTGCAGCCACGCCTCTTACTGTCTGCTCTGATATGGACGTCTGGTGAAGGGATTAGGGCTGTAAGCCTACTCTGACCTGACCAGCCCCCGAGAGAGACCTACATACACAAGCCCTAAATTTCCATCTGAGCCAAAGCCAAAGATGGACCCAAAGTTGAGTGTTTATTTATTTCCTTTGTACTTTTTTATTGTTTAATAGACTGAACATGTTTCATTTATTTGTTCATTTGTTAACATGTTCACTCTGCCTCGGGTCAGATGGGACTGTGTCATTGTCTGAAGGGTTGTTCTGGGTATTAGTGTCATGGCGGTTCTGTAATCCAAACTCTGCTAAAGCATCTAAATCTTGTGCTGACCAGGAATTTCGGCCAAATCCCTTGACCTGACTCGAATGTACAGCCTCTATTCTTCTCTGATAAACAAGAAAACACACAATTATTAGTTCAATGCCAGCGTATTTATCAGAGTATTTAAAAACACTCATTTTCATGTTTTTAAATAAGACAAGACGTTAACTAGCTAGATGGTACAACATTATAACTCGTTCCAAAGTTGAATTCATTTCTGAAAACATTCTGTGCTATTTTTGATTCATTAGATCATATCTGACCTGATGCTATGTTTTGAAAAATCATAACAGCATTACAACGGATATTATTCCTCATGTTTTGCATAGCTTGAACACAAAACATTCTCGGTACTTTAAAGGTCATTTAAAGTGAAACAGCTTCAGTTAGTATATTGCATTTAGTGGAGCCTGTTGGATCAGGGCTGTGTAAGCAGCTCACCGGACACAGACGCAAGAACGGTACACTTTTGTGGCGTCTCATTGGCTGAGAGGAAGATATCTCCGGTCCTGAGGGATAGGCTGCGTGCCCTGGGCAGCAGCCATCTTGATAAGTCAGGCATCCTGTGATGCTAAAAACAACAACTCTGCCCAGACAAAACAAAGCAGGCCAGTTTTGTTGACACCAATAGCTAGGATAAACAAAAACTGTTTAAAGGACATTTCTTGGCCATGTTCCTCAGTTTTTAATAGGGTTTCTAAGTTATATGTTGTTAAATATTTCATTAAGTTAAATAATAAATGCTGGTGCTGATACTGGTGCTCTGAAAAACCCAGAAACTGCAACACTGAACAGAAGAACATATCATAGCTTTGCTGATAATCAACCATAACACATAATTTTTGCTGCTTTAATTGGGTTCCTTAGATCAGTGTTGAATCTCCAAAGCATTAGCACATTGTTTTCTAAAGAACTAGGAAAAAACATAATTCATCTGTTGCTCTGGAGAACCATGCAGTCACACATCACCTGACTGACAGCACAAGCCAATACCTGCTGTACTTCACCCAGGAGGAACCTCACAGTATGCCTCACACTTTATCTCATCTCATCATCTTTTCTGTCTGATAATGCTGTTGCCCTCATAAGATGGAATGGTTTTCATTCATTCTTCACACGCTACGAAGGATTAATGAATAGAGTCATTTTTTTCGCTGTCTCTGCCAGTGTCACCATGTAAAGACACATAAAGATGTCAGTCTTTATTCTCTACGAAATGTTTGAGTTCTTGTGTCAGGCGGTATTCTGTTCGGTACTATGATAGCTGTAAAACCTATATACATTTATCAAGCTACATAAATTACACTATTTCAAGTATTTCAAAATATGGTAGTTAAAAAGCAATGTATTATCAGGGTTTCCCATAGTATGAGTTAATGGTAACACTAATAGCACGTGCACACAGACACACACAATTAGCTAAATAAATGTGGACATACCATAGAGTTTTTATATGACTATAATTGCATATAATACAGACCAAACCCTAGCCTAAAATCATCTAATAATACTATATAAAATAACAATATGTAATAAAATAACATTTTCAATTCATGAATCATTTTATATTTGAAGATAGTGTATCAAACTTCGGAGGACAATTCTGTTTTCCAAACAGCAACACACTGCACACGATGAAAACGCTCCGTATCACCAGAATATTAAAATGTCTGGTTTCCTTTGTTACATGTTTATACGAACAGCATCAACATCTGGAAATCACATGAATCTCTCTCAACGCAATCCTGACAGCTCACAGTTGGCAGGTCAAACCTGCAATCAAAGGAAGACACACAGAGAGACACAAAGACGCAGAGACAGACAGACAAAGAAAGACAGGTGGAACGGGTCCAGTTACCAGTGTTTTGTGACTTCCTGCAGTCTAATTAAGAAACATCAGACACAGACCGATCCCAGGTTAAAACACAAACACGCTCATCTGATCATGAATAACTGACTGGACTTGTGTAATACTGATGGGAGAGCCGAAACACTTCCAGCTGTTCCAGATTCACTCATAAAATCACTGACAACAGACCTGATACAAATCTTTAAGTTTAATTTAAAGTAAAACCACTGAATCAAACAGTGACAAGAATCACAACAGTTTTAATCTAATGCTGCTTAAACACGGAGCGTCTTGTTGCGAGAGTTCTTATGGATTTGGCCCCTGTCAGTTATTCATATACCTAAACCAGGGTACGTTTTTATGCAGTTATTGTCTTCAACCCCACATATGAGCAATAATAATGATATTTCACATAAAACACACTTTTTTATGTTTTATGTTGTATTTATGTTAAGGATTATCTCAGATTAATTACACACCATAAACAAATTTGTCCATCTATATATAATTACATCGGTACATACATGCAAAAAACAGCTCACAGCACAAAACTCTCTGTTTGTGACATTCACATCAACTGCAGCACTGAAGCTGGTGGGAGAAATCTGAGATGAATTTGGTGTTTTGGGAGAAAAGGAAGAGAGACGGTAAGAGAGACTGAGAAAGTGAAAGAGAGGGAGAGAGAGAGTTGTTCTCTGGCCGTTGTTGAGGAAAAGCTGAGTTGTGTAAATTCCTCAGTGGATTGCCATAAATTACAGTGAGGAAGTACACACACACACACACACACACCTATTGTGCGGGTCTTGCTTTCCATCTCTCTTACACACACACACACACACACACATTAAATAACACAGCAAATAACTGAAAACTTCAAAACTTTTGTCTCCATGGAAACAGATGACTGCAATGATTATGACAGGTTGTGATTACGTTTAAACAGTCAAGTTGCCTATAAACAGTGTATCAGGGAAAACTTGCTCATAAGATCCAAAAGAAAAAGCAACTGGTTTATTAGTATTTGTTTAACTCTGGGAAAACAGCTTTCCGAGCATCAATTCTCTATACAGCTAACAATTTTAGGTTGTAAGAACGTTTGGCCAACGTTCTCAGGAAGAAAAAGATAAAAATGTTATTAAATATAAGTTGTTAAAACATTCCACCAACTACAAACTTTTTTGATATATATAATGTTAAAAAAACATTATACTAACATTACTGCAAGAAAGTTTTTGATAACTTTAAGAGAATTTCTAGAGAAGTTAAGCAACATTCTGGGAATGTTCCCTGTTAGCCGGATCTATGTAATTCGCTTGATTCACTTAATGAACAAATTTCAATGCAAATGACAGACCCTGCTGTCGTCATTACAGATATACGAATACTGAAGTGATTTTATATGAATACCTTTAAGAGTCATTAAGTATTTAGTGTGTGTTGTTTTCAAGTAAACGCTGGAGTAAAACTAACCGATTGCTGTAATGTTCTCAAGCCAACACACATCTCATAAAATCAGCAGTGATTGCTCTGAAAACAGACAACAAACAAATAAATGCCATAAACAATAAAACAGTTCAATAAACAGAGTTCATGCAAACAGCTGTAAGTGTGTGGGGCAGTGACGCTAAATGGAAGCAGATTAAATCTGAACTAAACAGCGTCCTTATTATAATCAAACCTTTCAAGTCACTGATTCAAAACTTTCTATAGCAGAAATTCTCCTAACGTTCACTTAATAGGGTGAAACGAATATTGTGTGAAACAGCCTGTTTCAATTACTTTACAATGTCAATAAATGACACACTTTACCTTTAACGGCTGTACTGTGCCTGTCTTTGTATTAGTGACAGCAGGCTGAGGTCTGGATCTCCATCAGTAGGGGGTGGAGGATTGCTGTCTGCCCCACCTGCGCAGATCCTAACACTGTCTGCTAATGCCCCATAAATCAGCACTCCAGCACACTGGAGGGGCGTCTGCATTCAGGAACTGCCTTTAATCTAGACGCCTTTTATCTAATTAAAGTGTCTATAGGAAGAAATACAGGAAGATTTCAACAGCCCAACACACACACATGCTAGAACGCAGAAACACGTGTGTGCCAGTAAACACACACACACACACAATGCCCATAAAGAAAACACACACACAACTGGAGATTGTACAGCGCAGATCACTATTGGTTATTTATTGGACTGTAGGCACATACACACAAACATAATACGGACACACCATTTACTTTCCTTAAGACATGTACAAACACGATCCAGGTCAAATTTATTCCCATAAGGAAATGAAAAAATGTATTTGCTTAAAGACAATAAAGCCACATACATGCGGAATGAAAAAGATCATACAGTGAAATCAGTTTTCTTCAGCAATGAAATTCACAATTGAGAATAATGTTAAGTGAGGGTTTAAAAACAAGCTCCATTTTCTTGCAAAAAATGTAAAGACTTAAACTTAGACTTTAAAAACTTAAAACTAGATAGTAAAGTTTGAGGACAAACTTTTTGTTGGCTTGAAAAAAACTAAAAGCTTAAAAGAGTTTAAAAACTGTATGTTTGAAAAGGACTGTTGTAATTTTTTAAATGTTGAAATTAAAAAGGTTGTAGGAAATATAAAGGTTGTATAGATGATAAATAGTTAACAAACATTCTTTAACATTATTTTACTTAATAATATGATTAGCATGATGCTAGCTGATTTACCATGAGGCTAACATGAATTAACTTGATGCTAACATGATGTTACCATAATCCAGCATGTTTTAGCATGATGCTAGCATGATTTAACATGAGGCTAACATGAATTAACTTGATGCTAACATGATGTTACCATAATCCAGCATGTTTTAGCATGATGCTAGCATGAGTTAGCCTGTTTAACACGACGTTAACATGAGCTGACATCACAGCAAAAATGAAAATGCTCTGACCTCATACAATTCTGACCAACATCTCAGTGTGTGTGTGTGTGTGTTTGTGTGTGTGTGTGCGTGCGTGTGTGTGTGTGTTTGGATGCATTTGGCATATGCAGTCACACTTGCCTCTTCACATGATGGATGTTCTGACAGTTTCAAACAATCAAGAGAAAGGGTTGAATGAATCTCTATACTGCGCATCAACACATCACCGCAGTAACAGACAGGCGAGATTATGGGATGTTATGGGAACACACACATACAATGTTGATGTCATGTCACACACATGATTGATGCATCAACAGAAAGGTCACACCTACTTTGAGTGCTTTAGGTGATGGAATCACACACAGACTTGTGATCGATCATGTGACACAGGGGTCTGATCCAAGAACAAATAAACCATAAAATAATTAGATTATTCACCTCAATACAATTGTAACTACAATTGTTGTTGTAACAATAAATCCATGGAAACCTAATATCAGACAAAGGAATTAAAAATTAAAATTGATTCTGAAAGCATATTTTACTGTTCACAGGAAATCACTTCTAAATTAAAACAGATAAAAAACTTACATTGAGCAAAAGACCTAAAATAATAAATTACAGACACTCTAAAAACTTCAGCCAGCAGAAAACTGAAAGGAACCATCAGATTAACGTGTTAATGACTCTGAAGACCTCAGTAATAACACACAACATTTTAACATCATAGTGATGAAGTGTACCGCACATCTTCATAAAATACACAACACTGTTTCTATGGTAATACTACAGAAGATAGTCTTTTGGCAGACACTGTACATAGCCTGGTTGTAAGGAGCATGCAAAGACCCACCATTTAAAAAAATCTATATGTAAAAGATTACATTAAACACCACATCTAAACTCATAATAGCACACATTGACATATTAATGAAGACAATGTAATGCAATGTAAACAAACAAGGGAAACGATGTAACATTTGATATCATTATATATTTAAACCAGTATGCACCATACAGACAGAAATATTCAACACACTGTGCGTCTTTTAAGAAATCTTGTTTTAAATTACCGCAATTAGTGACCAGTAAAATCACAATTAAACATACTCCACAGTTGCCAAGCAACCACGTGCCTGGAAATAGGAATGATCACAAATGTTATTTTTGACAATGGAGGTGATCCGAGGAAACTCATCACTTATTATGATCCTTTAACTCTGATTTGTTAAAAACTGTTCACAACCGTTCAAAAATAACTACATACTGACATATTTATCAGAATGAGTTTGACAGGTCAGTCCAGCTGTATTGTATAAGTTTGGTTTGGCAGGAAGCTCATTAACACTAAACCAGTTTTTCATGTCTAAGGTGCAATAAACAGTATCACACACCTGAAAAGAGGTTTTTTATGTCTTTAGAATGAAAAGCACCATGACAGTGCCTAAAACAAAATGTAATCTACAGATAATAGCTTTTCAGATACATAATAACATTGACACACAGATTTTTGGCCTTTTTCGTGTAATATTGTGTTTAACAATATTCAAGTCATTGTCAAATAATTGCAATTCAAGGTCTGAGTAAATAAATAAAAATTAGTAAACTAAATAGATTTTAATTTTAAAGATACAGAAAGTCTCTTTCATACGTTAACAGACACACTATATAAAGATTCAGTTATTTCAGATAAACATCTGTGTCTTGTTCCAACTTCTGATGTGTTTTTGGCATTTTCTCGACAGAGCGTTAGGCAAACACTGAACTCGTGACTGAACTGAGCGATATATCAGCAAGAAAAATCCATCTACCTGCTCTGTGATTACTGCACAAAACATCAACCAGCAGGAATTTATCCTGTGACCTCAAATCAAAGCAAACACAAACACACAATTTTCCATAACAATTCGATCTGATGATAAGACATGCAATGAGCTTTCATGCAACATTTACACAAACACACACACACATGCACGCACGCAGGCATTGTGAAACTGTCGGAGTTTCTGTGGGTTTGTCTGCACAAGAAAATATCTGCACATGGAAAATGTACTGCACACAACTACAACAACCTTAAACTTCTTAAGTGCATGCATGCGCACAAAGCATAGGTGCATGAACAAAAACTTCAAAGTACACTAAAAAATAAAGACGATTCTAAAATATTTGGGTTTGTCTGAAGATGTGCAACACTGTCAGTGCATGGCATTATTTGAGAAAGCAGATTTTTTTAATTTTCACAGCTCTAAAACAAGGGTGAGAGAGTGACAGACAGAGAGAGAAGAGAGCGCGAGAGAGATTGAAAGCTAGAGGGGGAGAGACAGGGTGTGAGTAAGCGAGAGAGAGAAAAAGAGAGAACGAGAGGGAGAGAGCTGAGGTGTAATACGTCTGTGTCCCTTAGGAAACAGCCGATCTCACCTCATAACTGCCTCCGAGGGCGACAGTTGCCGTGCCGACAGGAAACCGCAGTGATGTCACTCATGTGTGAGGTTAATCCACCAACTGCTTAACCTGCACAAATGTGAAACTGTAATAAACCAGAAAAGAACAATTAAAAAAAGAAAAACTGGAGTCAGAAGGTAATTTAAAATATATGTCATTTAAAAAGAGAGATAAAAATGACAGCTTAACATTTTGAAAACATATGGTTGCTAGGGTGTTATAGGTGGTTATTAATGTTGTTAGGCAGTTGCTAGGGTGTTCTGGTACATGAATGCTAAGATAAATATTTCCTGAACTATTAAATACACTACATAGAATTTTTTTAGGAATTAAGACAAAAATGTGCATATTCATTTTACGTTCTGAAGTCATGGATTTTTCTTCCACTGAAAATATTTTTATAGCATTTTTACAAATGAGGACATCCCCAAAAGAAGGTTTTGCTAACTTTTGGGTACAAATTTGTCCCCCCAATACATGGTTAAGTAAACACACACACACACACACACACCCTACAGACTCCAGATGTATTAAAAACATACATCACTGGAATGCCATGATCATCTATTCCTCAGTAAAGCAAATGTAATATCACATTGCAGAAGTGCAGTATTCATCATGGATATTGCATGCTGGCTCTGTGACTGCTTGATTGTTACTGACTGATTCAAGCAATAAAAACATCAGCTTTGGAGATGCATGACATTCAAGAGAGACACGAGAGCATTGTGTGTGTGTGTGTGTGTTTAGGACTCAAAGCTTTGGTG
>JAZGTJ010002764.1:0-39927 GCA_036877575.1 Botia almorhae | reverse complement strand
TGGGAGTCAAACAGAGTGGGCATGATGAAGTGTAGCAGGGCCCATAACTGAAAACAAGAACAACAGTGTCAGATTGCAACGGCACCCACATGCACATCAGATTGTGGTGCACACGAAAAACTATCGTACATGCATGAGAAAGTTATTGATTGCTCACACGTTGCCATTTCCAGCGTTAAAAAACACAGCTAAACAATGAGGAACATCTTGTTACCTCAAAGAGTCAACACTTACATTGCAACAGTATGATAAACATCCAGATAAACTTTCGAACCAAGCTTTCTTTTGCAGTGACGCAAGAAAATCTGATATATAAACACCATAAAACTGGTAATGCAGGTGCGCAAAAATGTTTCTGGTATCTACATGAAAGTCTCGTTTTTCTTCTAAGGTCACATGAGGGGTTCCGTACAAACAAGCTCCCACGCGAACGCACTCACCTCAGCCATTGTGTTCTGGATCGGTGTCCCTGTTAGCAGGAGGCGGTTTCTACACTGGAACTGGAGAAGAATCTTCCACCGGACGCTGCCAAGAAGAATCAGACACAGCTGCTGAGACCTCCCAAGCAAGCACATGCAGAGCTGGAAGATATTTCTCTTCACAAAACAACAACACTTCATACTATTAATCTCACAGGGCTTCTCTACTTAGCCACGATTAAGTGCTTCCTTGATTATGGGGACTTTAAGGATTTGAAAGCTTAAGAAAGCTGCTCTGACACCCAGTCGAGACTCAGATCGGCAATAAATCATGTTCTACCACAACAGAAGCTGCTAGCACATGTGCTGTCATCTCCGGAGAGGCACAAACTGACACTCAGAGCTCGAGAGGCCCATATTCTCTGATGGGTTTCAGCCCAGACTGAGTGTCACTACACTGTGGGTTCACTGGTTCTGGGAATATGGATTGGAAAATGTTGAGATGCTGCGGTACTGTGGATTCCCTGGAGCATCCGTTTCTTTTTTAAAGCTTTTACAACTAATAATCAAAGTTCCAGTAAAATTCAAACGCTCATACAGTTTAAATTTGCTAAAATTGCTGTAAAATTTAAAATGCTATGGACCAACTGGCCACTCTGCTCTCTAGACATTATGTTGCCCAATAAAACAGTAATACACAGTTATTCTTAACATCTAAAGTAAGTAAGACGTTTCTGCTCAGCATGTCCAGATTACACCATAATATTGAAACTGGAATATTCTATATTATCTAGAGTAGAGAATCATAACGAATTACCTGGTGCTGCTTTTCAGTGCCTGGGCTTCATCTAGAACCATATACTGCCATTTCACCCTCTGGAAATACTTCACATCCTGCACCACCAGCTGATAACTGGTGATCACTACATGAAATGGTGCATTCTGGGTATACAGGGTTTTCTATGGGGACAAGCAAGGGACAAAAAAATACAGTCAAAGATTTATTTTATTTAATCTTATACTTTGTAAAACAACAAGCTGTAAAATGTTTACCTGGCTCCAAAATTTTCTAATAACTTTACGATCGTGAGGGTTCCCCCAATATGGTAGAACCTGTGAGGCATAAGACAAGATAACAAATGAACATTTATTTTAAAAAAGATATAATGAAGTAATTTAAGATAATAAACAAAGAAATTCTAATTGCTATAAATAGTCAAAAATACATTTCATGCTCCTAACCTCACTGTAAGCTGTATTGCAAAGGAAATTCCCTAAATGCTTTTATTCTAGTTGGGATATACATGGATTGTGCGACTCAGAGGAGGTCTGACCGCAGGAAATGAATGTTTAGACTGCTGATATTAGCGAAGAACACTATAAATGTTACAACACTGCCACCTAAAGATTACAAATCAAAACTCAAACCAGACCAGAAGTGCAACAATCTGTCATGCGTTTCCTTGCAGCAAAAATACACAAAGGCCGAGAAGAATCACATTTTCCATTGTTCCGAAAATAGGGCCGGTTCAATGGGTTTATGAGAGAGAGAGAGTGACAGAGAGACATTGAAATAGAGATGTAAAGCATTCTACAGCTGCAGGTGTTTTCCTGCACAGCTGACGCTCTCACCTTGAATTTGGAGACGAAGCGCGAGAATTCCTGATGCCAGTTGTTGAGTGTTGAGGCTGGGGAGATGATCAAGAACGGTCCCCAGATGTTTTCCCTCTGCCCGACAAAACACACGAACACAAGTCAAATGTGCAGGTGCGGAAGGAAGAAAGGGATGATGGGAAAAAAAGAGAGGGGTCAAAACAGGAAACAACTGAAGAGCGAGGCGACATGCTAACATGGCTTCCTATGGGCCTGCAGCACATGGCTTTCATATTGAATATCATAACTCACAAAATTCCGTATCCCCCTCCTTCTACGGGGCCTGGGGACTTCTTTGGAAGAAATGAATGTGATAGCACAGGAAAATAGAACTGAAAAGCTATTTTAATGCTGGTTCCCAAATAAATAAACCAGTTCCAGATTTTAAATCTGACTGTCTTGTGATGGGTAAAAACACAGTGGATAATTCACTAGAGATCTTGCAAACCCTGTTATTCAGGTCTTTTATTGATGTAATCGCTAAAATCACTTGGGACAGTTGGAATGGGATAAATCAGCAATGTTTTGTACCACATGTGTTTGTGTTTTCCATGCGTTTAACATTTGAATGAAAGGGTCATTGACACCTTTTAAAACCACACATTCTTATTGAACTAATTTATCAACATCACGTTTGTTAAAACGCTCTGATGTTAGTTTTTACCTCTGCCAGGTGAGCCAGTAGAGCAATACTCTGCACTGTTTTTCCTAATCCCATTTCATCTGCCAGAATCCCATTAATGCCCTGTAAGATACAAACAGACAGAAGGTTATAGAACAAACCAATCGATGGATGTCAAAATATGAAAAGGTTAAGGAGAAAAACAGCACACAGAAAGAAAGCAAGACACACTGTCTGATTAACCTCATCACCGCTCACCTGTTCATAAAGATTGGCCAACCAGTTCATGCCTTTGAGCTGGTAGCCCTTGAGATTCCCATTGAAGATGGTGGGTTGTGGGATATCGTCACCTGCTTGAATAGAAGGATTCGACAAGCTGTAGCTCTCGCCGAACCCCGAGCTGGACACGCTGGCCGCATGCAGGGAGGCATAGCGACTGTCTTTAGCCTCCTCGTCAAACAGTCTGGTCTAGAGAACAGTCAGAGATGCGTTACATTTAATTATTCATATCTGGCTTAATTAATAATTCAGAAAGTGAACGCGCATAATAAAATGCAAATATTTTCCCTCAGGAGATATGAATGAGACACGGATCGCTTACTCTTGCCTGGTGCATCTGATACGCTTCTTTTGCATTCCTTAGGGCCTGAGATTTGTAGTATTCGCTATCTGCAAGAGAAAAATATAAAAATTGACCCCAACTGCAAACTAAATGTGTTTCTATAAGCTCCAAGCAAGAAGACTAGTCGTTCATTGGCTTACCGTAATCCTCCTGACCGACATTGACCATAACCCCTCCACCGATGTCGATCTGCCGCTGTGCGCTGTTGTCTTCAAGTTTGCGTAGGATGTCCTCTTGTGTGTCCTCTGCATTCTGTTTGCCTCCCATGAAGTGAGCGTACAGCTCTGTCTGGGTGATCAGGAAGTTCAGCTTCCTCTGCTGCCGTTTAGCCTGATGGGATACATAAGAATAAGTGATAGGACCATTTCAGGAAATGGTTCTCAGGGAATTGTGGGTCGTAAATGGCATGTGCCAATACCTCTCGCATCTCCTCATCTAGCTTGCGTTGCTCAAGAGCCTCTTTCTCAGCCCGCTTGCGGTGCTCCTTCTCCACCTTCTCGTACTTCTTCCAGTACAAGAGCATCTCTTTAGTCAGGCGGCGCGCCCGCGCCAACGTCTCTTTACAATTCTTCTGCGCCTGGATCGCAGCTCTCCGAACCTCCCGCATACACTGGTGGGCCAGCTAGATGTGTGTGCAAATGCATCAACAAATATACTTAATATAGAACCTCACGTCCATGGTGACTATAACAGTTACAGAAGGGTTTAAAAGTAGAAAATTAACATTTAAGAATTCTTAGTATTTGGTTAGTTTTAATTTTGCGCAAAACCTGACAATTTCTCAAGTTTGCTTATTGGATAGATGACCTAGGAATACAATAAGTGGCCATCCTTAAAAAAAAGTTTGGTTCATTTTTACTTTTTAAATCAAAACCCCAGATGTTCTGTATGGTCTTTGTTCCTTTGGACCTGTATGTAAAATATATGTACATATACGAATTTCTTACCTTCCTGGTGTTGGTTAAGACAAAGTTTTTTGCTGAGACTTTCTGTTTAAATGCCTGAAAGGAGACAATAGGAATGTAGCTTAAAGCAGGAACAGAAGAAACAGGTATTCTCATAAAGCATAAAGAAAATGCTGACCAAAAAACACTGATTTTACCTTTGGGATTTCCTTTTTGGCGATGGTGAGCCAGACCTTTCGTCTACGAGCATGTAGCTGTTCGGTTGTTAAGTGCTTCTTTTTTATCATGGGAAGAGGTGCATCATGGGAAAACTTAGCAAAGATTTTAGTAACATGTGGCCGATCATCTGTGGAGAACTCCTCTCCTCGTTTCTTCTTCTTCTTCATCTTTTTTAACTTAGCTATAAAGCAGAGTATGAATCAGTTAGTAAACGATCAGAAACCTGTTACTGTAAGTTACCGTTTCATCTCCAGTAGGCTTACCCTTACATTTCTTCTCCTCCTTAATCTTCTTTTTCTTGAGGCCCAATAGATGGCGCTGCTGCTCGTAGAAAGGGTCATGAGTGGACAGCAAGCCTGTGCTGTAGTGCTGATAATGCTGCAGCTGTAAACACACACACACATTAGCAACTGCTTTAACAAAGCTAATGCAAAAGCAACTATGTCATGCTCTGCGTTTCCAACCTCTCGGTCCGAGTGGAACTTGCTCTGGTGAAGTTTGGTGAGCTTGTGTAGACGCAACATGTCCTGTAGTTCCTCCCGTGTCAGTGTAAAGTCCGAATCATCAGAATCTGTATCTGAATCGGTGGTGTCGTCACTCAGCAAGACACCCTGTAATTCATAACCATCACATCGCTTAGCAGTGGACATGACAGTCGCTGCCATGTGAATACATTCACTCTTCTGCTGCAGAATCACTGCAGTTCGTTGTCTCCACATACCTTCAGCCATTTCCTGCTTTTCTTCAGCTTGGAGAAGTTATATAGACTGGCCTTGTCAGCTTTGTGCTCTGTTGATGATAGGTTATAGAGGTAATGTAATGTTTGAGGGTTATAGAGGTAATGTATTCTTGTAACAGGACAGATTCATGGGTAACAGTGTCTACACTAAACACAAGTGGTACAGCACGATCGGTATATATGTGTATAATTTTACCAGCTTTTAGTTTATGCATTTAAATAACTTTTGATCATGACATTAAACCATCCTAATGATTATCCAGTCTCTGACTTTTGTTTTTTGTCTTATACAAATATACAGTATTTAACCAAATAACAACATGCATAATATTTGCTATTTTAAAATAAATAACCTATTCAAATATTTGTATAGGCCTTCTAATGAATTCCTTTTGATAAGTAGGTAAAAATGTAGTTTTACAAATTGTTTAATTTTATTGTTGCTTAAGTCGAGCTTATAGGTCCATGTCAGTACACATTCTGAGATGCTGCGCTGCTTCCAGTTTAGACATTGTGTAAGAAGGAAAAATAAGCACTGCTTTATGTGCTGTACCTTGCAGCAGAGCCCCATTGAGCGTTCCACACTCCGCCTCTTCATCTCTGCAGGAATCCTTGTTCTCTTCCTCAGGACCTTCTTTCACTGCCAGCAGTGGGCTAGTGTGAGCCAGAGAAGATCCTTCATCCAAACCATCATCACTGTCATCACTGAAAGAGAGATAAACAAACACAAGCTAAAACCAACGCCACATGTTGTTAGCATTTAGCTTTGGGAATTAGTATTTCATTTTGGGAGTTTTGGGTAATGGAGATAAACAGTCTAAAACAAACAGCAACATTGCCAGGAATCACAAACAGGGTTTGGTCATCTAGATAGGGTTTAAGGATTTTGTTAGTGTCTTACAGAATTAAACTAGAAAAACCGCAAGATGTCAGACGGGACCAGTATGTTCCTGAGAACTACATGGTATCACTGAAAATACACTGCAATGTGCTTTTAAAAACTATTATAATACTATATTTCAATATGTGTGGATGACACCTTATATAATGTTTATGTTGAGTATTAAAGTTCGTAGATGATGTACCTGGAAATATTCTGATTAAAAATAGCAGCGGTCTGCTTTAGAAAACTGTCCAGGCGGAGCGATCGCTCAAGGTACTGCAGGTGAAGTGGTTTGGCCAATTTAGAGCATGGGGCGTCTCCCACGACATCCTGCTCAGAGGCCATAGGTAGAGATAAAGTGCCCGGAAAGGGCAATCACTGCAAAAATGAGAGAAGAAAAGAGCTAGTTACAGTGCTATAGTTACTGTTAGTCATTTTTTTAACAGGTTACCATTAGAAAATGATCAGAATACAGTGAATCAGTTTACCAAAAAATGGAAAATAATACCCGCTTTTAGACAGTAATGGAAGTACTGAAGTAAAAACATCACACTGAATACTTTAAGTTTGGTAAATGGGCCTTCATAAATCATAATGTCAACGTTCAGTGTCCCACAAATGTTTTATTAAAAATTGAATAGGGTGTGATTTTGACAACATACAATACATATTAAGGCTGAAACATTTAGAACTAGATGAGAAGTGTCTGCTTTTAAAGTGCTGACAAATAAATGTTTTAGTTGTTACTTATATCAATCACAACATTATGAATATGTTTATGGGTTTATATAATAAATGACTGTGTACGTGAATTTTTCAACATGACACATAATGCATGTACACCTGTGCATACTGGCAATATTTATTAGTACAAGCTGTGAGAGCATGCAGCATGAAATACTGACTCTTATACTGAATCACTGAATACTGAATCATGCCACAGCAAGGTACTCTAATCCTTACAACTCTTTGCATAATACCTGGCAAAACATCAGGTCCACGTCAGTGGCGCTTGCTGTGTGCCTTTCAAATATTTCATGTGAACTCTTTCTTCAAACACAAAACATCATTTCTTTATATGTGCATGATTTAATTAAAAATGCACAACTGGAAACATTGAATCACATTTTCATTTATTCTGTCATAAATCAAAATAATAATATATAACATTTAAAATCTAAAGCAATGCATGACATTTTGGCTTAAAATAGTGGAATGTTTTGCGCAGTGCTTAAGTTCACTAAACATACCACTCGTGGACAGATGACAGTAACAACTGGACCATTGTCGCTATAAAACCAGTAACTATTTCCTGATTGCAACACACATTGGAACAATTATAACTTCTGATCACATGCTTCTCAGCTCGACTGACTAGTCTGGACATTCATTTGGCATTAATGTGGAAATATTAACACAGGATCATTACATGCTTCTGTAAGTGTAAATGACCGATAGCTCTACAATATTGGTTTCTGCAATGCTCACATTCACCTGAGACTAACAATATCCAGCAATATTCGCGTATCATTCTATACCAAAAGGTAATGTACAGCATTAAAAAGAGCTGGGTTGGGTCACTGTACACATAGGCAAAATATTATACTTTTGAACTGTTAGTTTACACAATATTACCGACAAGACTGTTTTATATTTGACATAGCTAGCACAGGAAGCTGGCTAGGTTTAGCTGAGGCTAAGCGTCTCGGTCAAAATCCAGGGTTACTGTACGTTGCTAGTGAACAACAGTCTTGATAAGAATAGGTAGTAATTATAAGGTAAACTTAAACTACAACCACAAACAACGACTGGATTCGCTCTGTTTTATTTTCGCTTTTAATGCTATGCAGTGTAGCTGGCGGCTGTTGGATTGGTGATTTTTCACAAGGATTTAATATCATTGTAACTTCACAGAGCGCCACTTGATCGTTTTGAATAATTCAAATGGGTTCTGTCTCTTTAAGGCCACCGCCTCTTTGTGAAATGAAATGTATGTTGATTTAGTTGCCGAAACGATCTTTAAATATTTTGTGGCCTTGTTCCACGTGAGGTCAAGCACCATCTGTCTCGTTTCTAGGCGAAGCGGGAGTCGAGGAGGCCAGATCTCCGATTCCCATATTCTAATTCTTTCTCCCTCCCGGCCATCTTCCCCCATTGCTCCCCCACCGTGTTCCTCATAAACGCCAGCTCACCTTGTCCCCCGTGTCCTCCGTTTTTGCTTCGTCTCTGTTGCTGCCGACTCTCAGCTCTCTGTCTCCAAAATGGCGGTTCTGAGTAAGCAGAGAGACCGTGAGCATAGAGTCGGTAGCGACAGAGAGGCGGCCACTTTCAGTAACTGAGAGAGCAGGGACACGGCGCCATGGCGAGGACAGAGTGGGGAACAGGCGTACCAATCGATTAAAGAGTGAAAGTTGCGATCCTGTCCCTATTTAAAGACCCCTTTCCAAAGACGTCCTTGTAGCAAAATTACAAATAATAATTTATTTTTAATTAAACAATAGCTGGACTTCGACTGGTTTGACATTAAGTAGAGTATTGGGAAACAGTATCATTCTATCGGAACAAGATTGATTGTGTCTGGAAAAGCCGAAAGTTGCCGAAGCTGTCATGACGTAATATTTTCCGAAAACCGTCTCAAAATATCGCGTGATTTCGACTTACCGTAGAATTTGTCAGTCTTGTTATAAAAGCAAAAGTCGTTTTTAAAAATTTGCCGTTGAACGTGTAAAATTTTATGAGCAATAAAATACGATTCTATTCATATAATAAGACCAATTCATATAATAAGACCAAATACATTTTCCAATTTTATTACAGAGTATGTACATTTTATTTTAAATATGACAGCAATTGTCAATCCAATGGCTTTACATTATTAAGAATCCACATCAGTCAACACTTTTGAGACATTAAACATGTCGCAACAGTATGTCCAAGTGCCATTATTGTCTTCTGCATACAATAAAAATCATTATTTACACTTTTACATTATTCATTATTCAACTTGTACAATGCAACAAAATGCAAGTAAGTGTATTTTTGTGGTGGCTCCCGATCTAAGGAAGCAAACTAATAAAATCAACAGAAATTTGCACACACAGTTAGTAACTGTAACCAGAACTGGGTTAATAATCACAAATTCAGTATATAGCATAGAAAACTTACAATTCCTTCACAATGCACAATTGGTTAAATTTGCAGCATATGTACAATGTACGTCTTAGACAATCAGTCAATTACTGCCCACAAATTAATTCCTTTATGCAAGCATGTTTTTCAGAGTGAGCTGGACATCTCAAACTTCTGTGGATCTATAAAAGACTTATCAATCGATATGATCATCAGCTCACCACAGTAGACACACTCACTAGCAACAATATCATCGATATCTGACTTGATCTGCTCTCTGCTTCCCTGACCTTTGCCTAGGCTGACTGTATCCTCTTCTTTGGGCCTGTGTCTGGATTTGGTGGCCTGTATGGTCGCTGCCTCTAAAGGTCCTTCAGTTTATTCTACATGTAGGCAGAGAAGTGAGGGGTGACTTCCTGTAAGAGGCAGTCATGATGGAACATGTCCACACAGGAATAGATAGAAAGATCGATTAATAAGGGAAAATCACAAGTGGCACATTTTGCCTGCGACTCTATCATATTTGTTCCTCATCTCCTGGATGTCTTCAAGATTGACAAGATTTGGCCAAATCGACATCCACCTAAATGGGTCAAAAAAGTCGTTACAAAACATTTAAAGATAAAACTATCAAAATGGAAGGTTAATTTTAAGGCAGGCTTACTTGTAGGGCTAGATCCACAGCTTCCTCATACAATTCCATAATTCTGTATTTTTACCAGACATCTCTCTCCTCTCTATGAATTTTCGGTGTATATCCACACAAGCCCCATGATGGGATCTTTGATCATCTTTTTAAGGGTGCCAAATTATTTCTGGAAACATCTTCCTGCCCATTTAAACTGCAGATTCTCCTCACACGATCAGGAAGCAGAAGCAGGAAATGAAACTAGGTAAGTACTATAGATGTGGGCTTGGCAAAGTTTAAATCTATATCTGGTGTGTATTCCCACACCTGCACATCACTAAGTAAAGAGTTGGGCCGCACATAGTCCAACTGTCCATATAAAACCCCATTGCCCATCATCCAGGCAAAAGTCTTGGGGCAACTGCGAAGCTTCGATGTGTAGAAAGTAATGTCACTGTAGCCCATGCTGACAGGAAACTCCTGGAAGCTGGGTAGGAGGTCATGGTTCTGGGCAAAAATAGAGCTAAACCCCTACTGCTCAGAGCCCTCGGCCAACTTTCCTACAAACTGAAAGAATTGTTTCCGTGTAATCGCAACAATGAAGTACTTTGATTCCATTCCATGTTCCACCTCAAGGCAACAAACTGGTGCTGGTTTACCATCCTCCTCCAGGGAGTGAACCTGTTTAAAGTACTGGTCTGGGTTGGTATTGAAGAGACCTGCCCTCCGAGGCAGAGATCTCCGCTGCAGAGCTCTCCGCTTCCAAGATAATGCCCTGGCTGGTACCAACCAGAACTGGCCCAGTGTTGTTCTCTGAGCCTATTAATTTGTTCCAGCCTATACTTTCTATCAGATGACCCCTCCATCGAGATTGAGACTTCAAACCTTCTGAGTATTTCTGTTTAGGTATACACATTCATTTGTGGTCAGGCTGATGACTAAACGCAACCCTGAAACATTTGAATAGAAAAGAGATCATTTTGCATACTGCAGAATTACAGCAAGTACATTTAAAGCTGCAATCTAGAACTTTTGCCTCTATACTGCCATCTTTGTAAGAACCATAAAATTGCACGTTACTTTATGTTCTCTTCATATGTTGACTGCCTATGTCTTTCTAATTTAAAGACAAGTCTAATCAGACGACTGATTGTGTCTAATGACGTCTAATAGAGGCATCAAGGGTCTGAATGCGCTTTAATCCCCTCACAATAAGGTGTAAACATCAACACGTAATCACATGCTTACCAGCTGTATCCAGAAAAGGCTTGTGCACTTTGCTATCATCCTTTCTTCCTAGTTCAGATCAGGTTTTTCCAAATCAATTCTTTAAAAAAACAAAAAATACAACATTCTGTAACTGTAAATGATTTAATTCAGGTTAATGATTTGCATGCACAATAGACATGTATACACAATATTATCCAATTTGCATAATCTATATTTTATTTCTTTAGAATGTTAAGCTTCCATTTTTCTGTACAGCAGCATTGAAACTATATTTATTGTGAAAATTGTGTTAATTTGGGTAAGAATTAAGAAAATTATCTGTTATCTTCAAGTGTAACTAATTAAATTATCACCGTTTGATTTATTGTGACCACGATTAATAGGCATGTCAAAAGGAAGTGTGTTTAACTGTCCACATCCTCCCTTCTTAGTCACAAGTGTCCAAACATATTTAAAATAATCACTCCTGGCATGTACATAATCTAATCAATGCAAAACGTATCATCTTCAAACTCATTCAATAACGACCTGTTGATTACAAACTAAGTGTAAACTACTAGCTTTACCTCAGCAGGGTGTCGTTCCCCAGGCTCATGCATAACTGGTTGTTGCACACCGAGAAGTGGTTGAATTTTTTCTGGTTTTCTGCTTGTTAAATATGGGCTTCTCTTCTTCCAATCTGACATAAACAAATCCTGTCAACGGCAAACCGAATGTCATATATCCACTCAACACCAGTTATCCTTAAACTTGGGGAGATGGGGTTATAAAGTTTCTACTAAACCTCATTATTAGTTTTCTTTTACCTGAATGAGTAATTCCGATGTTGGCCGCAGACGCGCGTCTGTGTTGACGCATGTTTTGTGAATCTTCATACTGATCGAAAATGGACGCCGTGGATTATGTTCTCCAACAGAGTATTTACAATGACTATCGCATATACAGTAAAAGTTATTCCTGCTTTTGAGTTGCACGTAACGATGTATTGGGACATCTCAACCAGCTACTCCCACCCATTGAACATGCTAACATGGGGCTAACTCACTGTTCTGATTAAACGATGTTTTACTGTCACTGCAACAATAGTTGGCGGGGTAGATCACAACAGAGATCCGATACATAATATGGAATCATCATTTATAAAACTAAACCTCAAATTACATCTTATAAATTGAAATGGACAAAGAGATGAGTCCGAACCGTGTTGTGTGCAGTGCAGTGTTCGTCAGCTGATAAATATCACGTGATTACATTGTGAATATTTTAGTGCGATTATTATCATGTCCACTTAGTGGCGCTGTTAAGTAAGGATTAAATCTAACGCCTTTAAGATTTGTCGTGGTGTTTGTCGCAGAATAATTAATAAAAAATAAAATTGTCTTTTTGAAATTGGGATATGCTTAATTTATGTTGTTTATTCCCTGCGCTTTTTTCCGTTTTCTAACTGACTTGTTTTATAATCAGAGAAGACAGTTTTGGAAACTTTTCGGATTTACAACCAAAAACAAAAGACCGCCGGATTAACAAATCATTAAATGTCTCAGTTGTGTTCAAACCAAGGATTTGTGTACTTTCCATTCGGACCTGAGACGTTGTTGTGGGCGTGGCTATGCAAAGTCAAGCCTCCCCGTGTCGCCAGCTGATTCAAAAGGCAAGAGGTCCCGTCAGAGACAAGAGGAGAGTGAATTCAGTCTGTGAGTGTCAGAAAAGTAATGAGTCACTCGTCAGTCCCAACAAACACGCGTTGCAATACTGTGGAGTTCAAAAAGTTTTCCTGAGGAAGTTTCTAACTGGATTTAATTGTTGGACATGCCACCTCAAATGGATTACTTTTACCAAGAGTCAAGAGTTCCGTCTGTGTGCTTGGAGCAGGACGACCTGGAGCACGCGATCAGCTGTATGCTGGTTGGGGATGGTGCTGTTGGGAAAACTAGTATGATCGTCAGCTATACCAATAACGGATATCCCACGGATTACAAACAGACAGCTTTTGACGTATTTTCGGGTAAGTTTAAATTCTTCGACCCCTTCTAGATGATGGTTGAGCTTGTGCATGTAAAGAATTAAATAGATCATGCGAATAAAGAACTTTTGATTATTCAGGTCAAGTTCAGGTGGATGGGACCCCGGTGCGGATTCAGCTGATGGATACTGCGGGACAGGTAATTCAATGAAGCTTTCTTTCGATCTGTGGTACTCTTGGAAAATGTAAAAAATGTTGGAGGAAATTCACGTTTAACGTCTTTCACATACGTTGTAGAACTACGTAACCGTTTAGACATGTATGGCATGAAACCTCGACTTACAGATGAACTTTAAGCGTTACAGATTCTTATCAATCTTTGTGTGAATTGCAGGAAGAATTCGATGATTTCAGATCTCTGTCTTACGCACACACGGACGTCTTCTTGCTCTGCTTCAGCGTGGTGAACCCCACGTCATTCCAGAACGTCACCAAGAAATGGATCCCCGAGATTCGTGCGTGTAACCCATCCGCTCCCGTCATTTTAGTCGGAACTCAGTCTGACCTTCGGTTGGATGTTAACGTTCTCATAGACTTGGACAGGGACAAAGTCAAACCCGTGTTAAACTCACGTGCAAGGAGCCTCGCTGAGAAGATCAGGGCCGCGGAGTACGTGGAGTGCTCGGCCCTGACCCAGAAGAACCTAAAGGAGGCTTTTGATGCAGCGATTTTTGCAGCTATCAAACACAAGGCCAGGAAAGCCAAAAAAATGAGATTGTCGGACAGACGGGCCAAAACATTTTCCAAGTGTAGTTGGAAAAAGTTCTTCTGCTTTATCTGACCTCGTGGGTCAAAATGCGAACTGTTTACATGATGTCTTTATTTATTTTGGACAATGTTTTCTTACTGAAGTGCTCTGTGGTTATTTAGTTTTATTTTTAATGGGTGGAGTTGTTTGCCCTGTGGGGAACGTCCCGGAAACGGAGTGACATTTAAGAGCAGTTGTGTTGCTCTTAACTTGCTGGATTAAAGATTTTATGGTACGATCTGTATATGAAAACAGACCAAAGACAAAGTTCGGGACACAGTAGAAAACTACTCCCCAAATCATTTATTGTTCACCAAAAGCACCCACAGTATGTAAATGAGGTGAATTTGCATGAGCTGGATAGCTGCCTATTCAAAGCTCAGTGGGAGCTTATGCAGAGGTGTCTCTGATGGTAGAGGAGACGAGACTGGGAATCTGTCTTATCTGTTGTGTCTTGGGTGCTACTTAGACAAACTCTTTTATATGCAACAGTCCATGTAAAAGCTGATGTGTGAGTTGTCTCCATCTTAAGTGATTGTGACCATATAAATCCGACATTACACTTCTGTCCATCTGATAAATCTTAGAGGGGGATTGTCCTGCAAATTGGCATAGCCAGATACAATTATGAGGCTCGTGTAAAAATGATTTCTTGCATTGGGACACACACATGAATGTACAAGCATCCAGCCCATTTTGTGAATCTGTAGTTAGATTATTCATTAAGCATTTTTATCTTTAAGAGAATTCATTGATCAATTACAGACAGTTTTTATCACAGGGTAAACAAGACTGTCTTTGTTATAAATTTGCTTCTTGTGGAAGATACGTTTTTAAAATGCTGTTTGTTTTTAACAGCTCTGTTCCAACAGTTTTAACTGTTCTGTTTTGATGCCCCAGGCAGGAAGGATGTAACACTCGTTCATTGGATCTGTCTTTCTTTCTGTTTTTCTTTTGCCTTTCGATCAAATTCAAGCAGCACTTTGAAACAACTTCTCCTACAGTGTTTCTACGCATTTTCTGAAAATACATTTTTAAATGGCGACATACTTGTAAGTGCTGTTTTTATGATGTATTGATTCACACCCTCCGGTTTTATTCTTTGAACCTTTTAAGTGTTATATGTGAAATGTGTTTAATTACATAATCTTATATGCTCCTTTTTACATACCAAATAAATCGACACTTTGAAAAGGAATATCGGTTCCTAATTGCTTTCTTCTGAACTCTGAACACAACCAATTATGTAATAAGCTGTTATGATCATTCTTGCAAATGTTACAATTCTAAAGCAATTAATTGCATGGAATTTTGGTAATTGTTTGGCATAACGATTACATTTTCACTTTGACTGGTAATTAAATGTCTCAGATCTTCTGTGGTTATGAGAACAAATATCGCTTTGTTATGAGCTTCTGAATTATTTACATGACAAGCGATGTTAAAGATCACAATGTGTTTTTTAAAGAGCCCGAGTACTTTGCGTACTTCACGCTGTAAATATGCCGAGAGGGTGCAAATGAGGTACACAGACACATGGCAGGTACTGAAAAAATGAATGCATTGTGAATTCACACTTCTGTGCTCTGAGATCTCATGCTGTCACAGTGTCTTCAATATATATTGAGTTAAGCTCTATTAACTGTGGAATAGGATATCACTCACATATCCTTGAGTTGCACAAAGCCCTTGCTTTCATTATCCTAAAAGAGAGGTAGCACATACATGATACATGATGGTTAGAAGGTTAGGAGACCAAGAACGACATTTTCGACTTTATCTTCTTATAGAGCTTTCAAGGTATGTCCAGAAATCTTGGCACTGTTCTGACAAGGTTTCTGTCCCAGGGGATCCCAAATGTTTTCATTCCGGGACCAACCTACACATGTATAATCTATTTGGACTCTATCTGGATTTTACATGAAACTATAGGGGGAATATACACATTTGTTCTCCATTAGTCCAGACCTGAAATTCATTTCTAAAAACGAGTGGGATTCCACCCATAGATAACTCGTCTGGGGGGATTTTAATGTGTTTGTATAGTGTTTGTATAGTAATCCACGTGATACCATTATCTGATACTCCACATACACATACTGTATACCCAGAACAATCTGAAACAATCAGAACAATGTATATTGCTATTTCACGAGTTCACACTAACATGCAATCGCAAATTATCACTGATGTGTATTTGGTGACGGAGGTGAGGGACGGCTATATATATGCGTCGCTGCGTGATGATTGGTTGGATTACATGACCGTGCTCCTCCCGAACATAGTTAATAAAACTTCATTTTTGGAACATACTTTAAAAAATGTGCTATTCACAAGCACTTAGCACTTAGTTTCGCTAATGCTTCAATGCTCACCATAGCGCAACACAGTAGCACAGATTACTAACTGAAAGAAAGACAAAAGTATGTAAATATCAGTTTATAAAAGCAATACCAAGATACTTTATGGTAAGATATCAAAATCATTAAAAATTATACCACTTACACCCATATTATACCACTGTGTCACCCACAGTTAAAAAACGTATATCTGTCTGTCTGTCTGGCTAGAAAGACAGACAGACAGAAAGATGGACTGGCAGACGGAGGGACAGATAGATGGACACTTAACAGTCATCGTCAAATTGTCATGATGGTATTGCTCACGTCTGACACAAAAACATTCTGGTCTGCTCAGATGAATCACTTCCACTGCACACATCTACTCTCATATACTGAAGAGCACAGTTTATCATGCTCAGATGAGTTGCACAACTTGTGACTAATTTCTATTATTGTCCTATAAGTGAACTGAGACGGATTGTGAAGACAGGTGGCACCGCTCCCAAAAACATGAAAGATCCACTGATGCATAACGCTTAGATCAGAGTCTGTATGAAAGAATGAAATCATGCAATACAGTATCTCTGTCTTTATACTTTTAATTCATGAATATACAATAAATATGGGACCCTGAACCAACTCAAGTGAGTTTTAATATTTCTGCTCTTAGGGCAAAAAAGAAACACATTTTTAATAGAGATATTGTAACCCTCTGTGCCATAAGCACTTTGAGTACATAAAAGCGAGAACATAAAACTGCTAAAAGCAATGACTGCAGAAAGTGGCTACAAGGGTGTTTGACTTTTAAAGAAAAGATAATCGCTCAGAAACTAAAAAGCAAAACTGCACCATGCCGAGAAATACAGGGAACTAGCAGTACAAGATGATGAGATTTCTTTAATTAGTCTTGCATGAAGTAATTAAACTAATGTTCTCTACTTATTTATTCAACCATGTTCACACACACACACATTTCCTTGTGGACGCATTTGTATTTGCACCACACCACCATTGAGCAACTGAGGCCAGGCTTGACAGGTTTAGGTTCCCATGAACAGTGAGGTGTTCATCTGACTTTGTGGTTAGGGAACGGTTACTCACCCCTTTGTTCGATTTCTTGCCCGCCCCCTTTCCCAGGGCTCCAACTAAACTGACTAGTACCTTGTCTGGCACGGTGCCAGTTTCAGACTGCGAGTTTCACTCATGTCATATTTACCTACAGGCCAGCTGACAGCAGACAGGTACATACACCTACAGCCACGGCCTGTTCCTGGTCATCCAATTACCGGTTACGGTTACTGCCAGAGGCTGCTTGGCAAACTAAATGTTGTCACGGGTCATTTGTGGCAGGTGATTTTTGTCTTATTTACAGTACTTTGATTTGACAACTTACAAATTGTGCTTTTTAAATAGTAGCAACCTTATTAGCTTTACAATTGCACATGCGGTTTTGTTTTTATGAACTCACTTTTTATGAACTAGTTAAAATTGGTAGTTCTTTAAATTTAGAACTAAGCCCTATTAACCTAAATCGAAATGGTATAAATACACTAAAATAGTGGTGAAGTGTATCTTTTCATTAGACCACGTATATTGTTTTGGACTAGATCCCTGGAGCAAGGGGAAAGTTTTAATCAGGTAAATTTAAGCAGTGATAACCAACAGCTCGAGGGCTTCGCTTGAATCCAGGGATGTCTCCCAGCTGCCGTCTGCAGATACGCCTGCAGGCAATAACGTTACACACTCCCACACTTACTGTCATGTTTATTTGATTCATCCCCAGTTTCGGGTGTGTGTCTTATAATCTGTTATGGTTTCAGTTCTCACACATGCACTGTAAGACAGTACCCTGTCAAATCTGTTACCTGTTTAATGTCAGATAACTGGTGAGTAGTCATGTGACCCTGCGAACACTGATTTTTTGATAACACACGACGGATTGCCTCATAAGCTGAAGCCTCATTGTCAGTGAAGTGTGTGTGTTTATAAAGCACTATTGCAAGTGTCTTTTGATACATCCTGAATCTCCCCTTCAAAGAAATAATGCTACCCTGATTCCTAAACTTCTGATGAACTGATAAAAACTTGATTCAACTGTCTGTGACGTGATTGGACTGTGTAGACTGATTGTATCATATTGACCACTAAAGTAAATCAATGACTGTGTTCTTATGCCATTGATATATTGCCCTTTTCCATGTTATAGTTTGACGAAACTCGAAACTCTTTGGGCAACAGGGTGCTGACTCACAAAGGATTTGCCTTGGTCAATATCTTGGACAACAAAGATGTAATCCTGTCACATGACCTCGACGGATTTAGTTTATCATGAATGGTTTCAAAATGTCGCTCAGCGCACGTTCTAGAATCTAGTGTAGTGCGCAGCCTACATAGTGTGCAGCAATTTAAGGCATTATCATAGACACTTTGCCGACGTAAGGGACGTCGCAAAATACTGACCACATATTTTGGCAGAATTACACATTTAAAAAAATCCCACAATGCATTGCGACCTACTGTGTTCCAAATATTCACATGAGGTTCAATGTAAGTTAAAGCACTTCCCCTTTACCAGCAACTTTACTGTAATGTTGAGATGTCGCTTTAAAGATAATTATGATGGGTCCATCAAGGCGTCTGAGAATCTGGAGGTGGTGCCTTTCTCACACTCAGAGAGGTGAGGGGGAAGCCAAACTAGCCAACTTTTATTCTTGTAAGAACAAGATTTAAACTACAACTTACAGAATCCCACACTTCCCAACTACCTTAGCCAGTACTAGGAGATGATTTTTTGGCATCAGAACATTTAACTGTGTGCGTCAAGTCACATATGTATGAGTTCTCACACGCCTGCTGAAACATATGTGACAAAATCATCACCATCCCTCAGTCATGCAGTTCCACATAAGCTAACACTACAATTACAAAGCACAATGTTTTGCTGAACTGACTTTACTGTGTTCTACACAACACTGTTACAAGTACACAACCTGCACAATCGGTTGTGTGTCCTCTGTTCTGTGTATTGGTAGTAATTTTCTCCTCTTGTGTATCATGAGAGAAAGTCAGTCATAGCGATTTGAAATAAAGACCAGTAAATGACCACAGAATTTTTCATTTTGTGTGAACTACCCCTTTAAAACTGGTCTTACAGAATTTCTATGCAAATAGCTACATTAATATGTAATATAAATGTAAAAAAGGCTGGAGACAGTATTCTGACATTGAAGTTTGAAGTCATGTGGTCAGATGTCATTGGTTCTTGACATTGAGCTAAGAATAGACGGCAACTCAACCATAAGTCTCATAATCCTGTCTTCTCATTAGCCAGAAAGCTCCAATCATACTGTAATAATGTCATGTATGCAGGCTTGGCATGTCAGCTGTATATTTTTAGTTTCAATGACATCTACCAACAGTTTAAACATGACTCGCTCTTGGTTCGCTTACTAATTAAGAAGGAATGTTTTCAGTCAGAGCTTTGCATATTTGTTATTGTTATGATGAAAAAATACACTGACATATAAAGTACCAGTAAATCAAAACTAACCATTTATCACAAAAAATGTAGTAAATGAACATGACTATGACAGATTACAAATGAATTAACGTATTTATGTAATATATAGCATATACAGTATTTATATAATAGTATATAGCACGCATAATATGGCAGTTGTCTTGTCGACACCTAAAAGTGTGCATGCAGCAACACCATGTAAAAGGCAAAGGCTTTATTTACCAATGTCATTGTAAAAATATGCTGTTAGTATTTAGGAATAATTCCTGAATGCTAACATCATGGAATGACCCGTTGATTCCATGAGTGTTACTTTCTAATATTTGAGGTTACAGAGATAAAGTGAATAGTACTCAGCTGGTCATGTGATCTCCATATGGAGGCCTCCATTAGGCAGTACTGTAAAGTGTGAAATAACTGTAAAGTGTGTGTTAAGTTACTGTAATACCATGACTGGAGTCTGAATCTTCTGTGAGTGTATATGTTTACTATTCATTTCTTTAAATGAGGAAACAAAATACTGACTGAACTTTTAAATTGCTTAGATAAAACTGTTCATTCTTAAAGTTAACTGTTGAATGTCATATTTGATTAGCTCTACATTATCCAGCCCCAAAAATTCCAATACAACAAATATATAAAGGCGCTTTGTATTATAGATTTGTGAATATAAAGTGGATCCAGACCAAATGTCATTGACCTTTGTAGACTAAATATTTTTCAAAAATCACCTGAGGAAGTTTGCACGAAGCTTAAGCTTGTGTTTTCAAAGCGAACGCTCACCTGACCGGCTTTACAACCTCTGTCTCACTGATCATTTTAAACGCCACCGAGTCAAAAAAGCCGGTCTGACTGGATAAACATCTACCTGCCCTGCCTTCAGATAGATCGCCCCACTGTTGGTGAGGTAATGTGAGCAGAGCGCTTGGCTAACACACCAACATCCGCTTACACTGACTAAAGCAATGATATAGATGATTAACTATCTCTCATCGCACTTAAAAACGCAAAATCAGAGTTTAAACCACAAGGAAATACAAACGTGCAGCATTTCCCAGAATTCTATCAGGAATTTTGTTCGGTTTGTAAGCCAAACCTATCATATACAAAAGTTTGATTTGTATGACATGTATGATTTAACAATGCTGCTTATTGCCACCTAAATCGAGGATAAAAGCATTTCCCCACTTATTGAGACTTTTATTACTACATATCCCATGATGCTCATTACCAATACTTTTAAAGCAGTTATGCTTTAAATGCGCCTTATGTTTTCCTATAAAATCTGGCCTCATTCATTTCCAGTAGTAGTTTATTTACATGAATCGTTTAAGCTGGGTGTGGGTTTGAAAGAAAATGATGTCAACCAGTTATTCCTATTGTATTAGAATGAATTGTCTGAGAGAGTCTGACCTTGCGAAAATAATCGTGTACCCCTTTCCACTATAGTCAGGCATTTGACAGAAACAGCTTGAGAAATTCAATTTATCTGGTGGATCTGCTGGAGATCTAGTGTATATTTTCTAGGTGAAGGTTCAACGGGAGGCAGATGGAAAGCACACGATTTTGAGTCCAAAAACCAACCTTGGGGAGGGGAGAACAAAAGAGCCTACTTCCCTCACTGTACAAAGCTCAAAAAGACATTGTTTTAATAGACTTCAGCTAAAGATAACATGCTTAAAACTAATCAGTTGGTAAATCGGCTTCAACTTCTGCATTCCCTGGAGTCGGTTCACGTGACAGATAAATAACAGGCAGTCACAACACCTGCTCTATGCTTCTGCATACATTTACAGAGACCGTCTGAGAGATTGGTTAACTGGTGAGTTTAGAGCCAAAAATCAAATGAAAACTTCAGGCTGAGGGGGTGGGGTCTGGCTTTCTGGTTTAAGTTCCAGTAACAGTTTTGTCATTCAGATAGGTATGGGGGATGGAAAGCATTAAGAAGGCACAGCAGTGAGTCTTTAAAGTACAATTTCCTATAGCCTTACAGCTGAGCCAAAATACAGGAAGGACAGTTGAAATTCTACTTTGTTTTAATCTTCTCAGAGGGCTTTATAATACACTGCCTCTCTCCTGGATTTCATTTGCATAATCATTTTCTTTTTCAATTAGGGTGTAATTAGGCTAATATTTGCTATTTGTCATTTTCATATATGTGCTGTCAGGCACAAGGTTATAAACAAGCCAATATATAGGCAAATATAGTGATAATTTGTGAATGTGATGTTTGGATTAAATATATATATATAACAATATATATTTAGCAACAATAAAACAAACACAAAATTACACAATAAAACAATCACAAAATCAAAACAATTTAGCAAAGTCTTTATATTGCTTCCTGCTAAACCCAGCTAAGTTCGCCCAACTCTCGAGTTAGCAAACGCATTCAAAAAATGTCGGCCACTGACAAGAAAATTACAGCTGGAGAAGGGAGCAGCTCCAGCAGTCCATATTCTATCACCAGGGTGTTTTTGTGTTGCTTCACAGCCCGTGAATGTTACACCTTTGCACACAGTTAAAGCCCATGGGGAGGCTGTGACCAAAAGCATGGGTAACTCCCAACACAGTGGGGTTCCTGCACCCTTCCCTCACAACTTTTCCCTCCGAAAACAGCCCATCCTTCAGGCACTCAGAGGTAGCCATTAAACTCTGTTTACATTCTTTAACTTAAGCACATTAAAACTGGATTCACTCAGAATTCGCTATGATAATATTTTGCTTCCCTCCACTAAAAATGCAGAATTAGAACTTCATCACGTGAATTTGATCACTTAGGGTCGCTTATAAACACAAACTCACATGCCTCAGAAGATATAAACAGCGTTTTAGTCATCTAAAATGGTCAGAAGGACATGGTATAAACACATTAATCCAAACAGCTAAACGCCCTGGTAACTTGATTTACTGAAGTAATGAGTGTAATTCATTTGAAGAGTGCTTATGATGGAAAGTGTGTTTATGACTGCTGGGTGGCTGGAGGGTGTAGGACAGTCACTCCCACGCTGACACCCCCCAAGCTCAGTTCCTGGGAGTTCACACCTCCCGGAGGGATGATTATCCTGTCAGGAGCATCTTCACAGCGACCTAACAGGATCATTTCAAACCCCCGAGTTGTTTTCAGACTCTGTAGGAGGGGTCATTCCAAATGGTCAAAAGAAATGAAGCAGTGCATCATGGGAAGCAGTATTTGAATAACAACAAGGTCTTTAAACTCTGACCTCTGGGTTTTATCCAAGCCCGTGCAAGTTGTAAGCACATGTCGAAGGAGCATCGGTGTGGGTTCTTAATCATTGCTGATAAGTGCTTTTAAAAGTGAAGGCAAAGGTTTCACCGTGTATAAACACAAAGCCGCATGAGCCCAAATAAACATGGGTGGTTTCTCTTTCCTTTTCTCAAACAGGTAAATATGAATGACAACTGTAACCCTCGAGCATGAAGCAAGCACGAACTCTTATGAGGAACTTGCGGTCTATATAAATAGTAAGAAGGCGATACAGAAAACACGCATGGGTGGGTGGAATATATAAAAGTAAACGGCAACAGAAAGACTAGTTTTGTGTTTCACGAGACTGCAGAAGGTAGTTAGAGAGGGAAATGAGGGATGTTTACAACAGCTGCTCCACAGAAATACTATGAAACTGATATTGCAAGAAAGCACCACCGGCCTTCTGTTGTCTGACCTTCAGAACGCAGTAGTCTGTATACCAGCAACCACAGTATAGCAGTTAATTAAACAGTTTAACATTTCATCAACTATTCAAGACCTTGAACACAGACATACAGTTACAGTCAGATAAGCCCATATGGCAACTCTCAGACATAAACTGCTTTTGTGATAAACAATTCCTGACAAAAACAGTAACCAATAAATGCCGACCCACCAAAAGCGAATGAGATCGATTTGCTTAATCCCTCTAGTGACCCACAACAACTGTGACCATATAAGACCTGCTTAATAATTTTAATATTACAAAACACATTAATACTATTTAATTTGTTACTTTTACTTTATTTAGCAAGTAATTGAAACACTTTAATTATTTTAATTACAGCACTTTTGTGTTTTCACAATAAATATGAAAGAAACTTCTGATTACTCATTAAAATACAAAACCACTAATTAAAATGTCAAACCGTTAAATCAGCACCAAACAGTAAGTCAATGTTATCATCATTTCATCAACTCCTCTTGTTGTTTTTGTTCCAGTTCCAAAAATTGGCACACATGTCCCCCTAGTGGTTGTTTGAGGTGCAGGGAAAAACATTAGGTGATTTGTTTTGTTTTTTTAAATACTACTACATTCCATTTGAAAATCATTTATAAAAATATTAACAGCACAAATATCCACGAGTGTAAATATCAAAATTAGCAGGAGTGTAGGTTTACTATAAATATAGGAAATACAGTAAAAACACAATGGAACACTAGATTAGTCTAATCATTGTACAATATTATATATTTTTAACCCCAGGCTACTGTGGCAACAAATTTTATGGGCACAAAATGTATCTAATAACCAGGACAAAAACCTACATTAGAAAACGATTGGCAGTGTAGGTGACAATACGCTTCTGGTTTATTTTAAGGTTTTCCAGTCTATCTCCTGTTTCAAAGACAAAACAATATAAAGCCATAAAACATATATAGACACAAAAATATGCAAATGATGTTGAAAATGTATAGCATGTACCATAACACAAGCATTACCTCTCTGTCATCTTGTTTGGGCAAGAATCTCTTGACAGCTTCTGTACACTTGAATTAGACAATTAAGTCGAGGCTTTGAACTCTGGCGGAAGAATGCAACGTGTTAATTTACACAGATGTACGACTGACATGTCACAGATTCCAATGCTCTCACAACAGAACAACTACTGACATGCTTTTCCAGGTGAAATATGACAGACACTCACCTGAAACAGTGGAACAACACTGGTCACTGTCTCAGGATCTGCTGGATTCTTGATCAGAATGCAAAGATAGTATATGATGCTGTGCTAGGATTGAAACATACAAGGTGGTGATTAGCAGACCTCATTGCGCATGTCTATTTCTAGATCACAATGCATGAGTCAAGTATGCGACACTGTTTGGATGTTTACCATATAGACAGCCTCGTTGATGACAATGTCTTTAAGTTTGCTCATCTCAATAAAGGTCGTGCTTTCTCGTCCAGATGCGTAAGCTGAAGACAGCTGTACACCGAGAGAGCCGATTATAAGAAGCGTCTCCTGGTCCACCTTCACGAAATGAATATGAATCACCATCCCGACCAGCGTTACGATGATCGCGCTCGAGAGAACAGCCGTGTTCTGCACATTATTGCATGAAATAAGCATTTATTTTACAGCCTCAGTTATGCACGTCAAGTTCATAATGTTGCACTGAAAATGTTCTTACCTCAGTGAAGAAAAATATAGCATAAGCAAATAACCAAATAAAGCAGGTGTACACCATCACCTTGCGCAAAGACATCTTTGGAGAGTTAACAGTAAATTCTCTGCAAAAAGCAGAGTGAGTTTGGCAATTCAAAGATATCGAGTTCCCATTTATATCGGTGAACTCTTCTTCCGCCATGTTGTTCGGTGCTAGACAGTTATCTCGCCGTCAAAACATAATAAAGTCAGTACAATAAGGACTTTAAATCGTTTAAAAGTTTTGCTTTGGAGGTAATCTACAACAGGCAAAAATATATCATTTGCGTTTAGATGTGATGCAAAACATACAGAGCGATGTACGATTACCCAGTGACATTCATGGTATCGACCTCGGAAGTCTCAAAAGAATGCCCCACTGCATTGTGGGAAATTGAATGTGTACATATCCAATGATCCTGAATTGTATACTTGAAAGTAGGAAACGGAACAGTTTGCACATTTAATAAGAAGCCTGTTAGGTTTCACAAAATTGCTAGTCTTTGCTGGCTAGATTGTCATAAATAAACTTCTATCGGTTTAAAAGAGAGAATGATTTGGTTTGCGAGACGTGTAAATAAAGGACTACATTTCCCGTCAGGCTTTGCGTTCAATGACCTTTGCCCACCGCCACAGTGAAAACAAGCCGATCAGCTGATCTGACCTGGCAACAACATTCACCCAAATCTACCGGGGAGGGAATCATTTTACAAGCTGGTGAAGAAAAACAGTAATATTAAGATCAACCGGCGTTTAAATCTGCGTCTATGAAAGAATTGTTGTGGTGTGTGATGTTTCTGGGAATGTAGCAGTTTGTCTGATGAAATTTGCGGTGTTGTTCTTGCTCGAAATCACCTTGTTTTGCGGTTTTGTTCGGTCAGAGCTGTGTTGATCATTGTGTTGTTGTTAAGTAAACATTTTTAAGACAGTTTATACGATACTAGACAACTAGCAATTCAGCTACAGAGGTCCTATTTCTGAACCCCCAGTATTTGAAATTTGAGGAGATTTTACTGACACGTATGCTAATCTTGGCTAGCTTGAGTAACAAAAGCCCATGTCGATATGAACATTCGTATGTAGCTGTTTTCATAGTCTTTATGTCTGCCAGTAATTACATTTTGCTCAGTTTTAAGTTGTTCGCGATTTAGACTGCTCGATATACTTTTTAATTCGCCAACACGCTAAAAAAGTCTGTCCCAGTGCCAGTTCTATACGGATGTCAACTGATCTATTAATAGTTCATATTGAATATTTGATTTTAAGCCAGTGTCTTAATTTGACACATCACAGTTTGAATTCCAATGAATTTCAAAGCATAATATATTTTGTTCAATATCCCAAATGCAATAATCAGATATGAGTATCTTTACTCGAGCCTAAACTAGTGTAATATATCGTCTCTCTTGTTGATTGTACATTTGGGTTGGTCTCCGTTGTAGTTACTTCACTTTTCAGTAGAAGAGTTAGATCGCATCCCGACTGCGTCAAGTGATTACACAAAGAGGTGTAAGTGCTTTAAATTCATCCGTCCGTTTCGCTACCTCGCGGTTATATTTAGCCCTAAAATGAGCGGACAAGGCTCGTCGGCGGAAAAGGGGTTGAACAGCGTCCTGTTGTGTCAGGAGAGTTACGCCTGCGGTGGTTCCGATGAGGCCGCCTTCGAGTGCGACGAATGCGGCAGCCTGCAGTGCAGCCGCTGCGAGTTGGAGCTCCACCGTCAGGATCGCATGAGGAACCACGACAGGATCCGAATCGCACCAGGCCACGTACCGTTCTGCGATTCTTGCAAAGGAGACGGGGGGTTTCCGGGGAACGGGGGTAGGCTGAGAGCGGTGGTCCGTTGTCAAGGATGTAAGATCAATCTGTGTCTGGACTGTCAAAAACGAACGCACAGCGGGGTTAGTAAGAGAAAGCATCCGCTCACCGCCTACCCTCCATCCAAACCTGTCGAGAAAAACCCCAGCACCGGAGACGAGCAGCTGGATGCTTTGAAAGCCGCCTTAGAAAAAGTCAACAGCTTTCTTCTGGTGGATGAAAAAGAGGAAATGCAGGTGAGCTAACATTTACTATTGAGCGATTGGCAGTAACGTATAACGTTTCAATAACGTATGTAACGTAACTCACCGTTATGAAATTATTGATTTCCACTAAACAGGTGAGAAATGAGGAGCAATTCGTGAGGAAATTAGGCTGCAGTCCCGACGAGCTCCTGAAGGTGGTGTCGATTTTCGGGAACACCGGAGAGGGAAAATCCCACACCCTTAATCACACCTTCTTCTTGGGTCGAGAAGTGTTCAAGACATCCCCAACTCAGGAATCCTGCACTGTTGGAGTGTGGGCCGCACTAGATCCCATTCATAAGGTGGTGGTTGTTGACACAGAGGGGCTCCTGGGGGCAGGAACCCATCAGGGACAGAGGACCCGGCTCCTGTTGAAAGTGCTTGCCGTGTCTGATCTGGTCATCTATCGGACACATGCTGACCGACTACACGACGACCTTTTCAAGTTTCTTGGGGATGCGTCCGATGCGTATCTGAAGCATTTTACGAAGGAGCTAAAAGCCACCACTGCCCGCTGTGGTCTGGACGTGCCCCTTTCAACTCTGGGTCCTGCTGTAATCATCTTCCATGAGACAGTCCACACCAAGTTATTAGGCTCAGGTCAGTTCATTGAGTCTGGGGGGGGTTTCCTTTGTGCTACCGTACTGTAAGTTTGTAATGCAATGTAATCGACTAGGTCGATAATATGTTATTCATGGTTTCAAATCCGAAGATGCTTTTTGTTTTTCACTCGCATTGCACTGTAGACAAGCCATCAGAATCAGCGGAACGTCTTCTTCAGGAACGTTTCAGAAAACTTGGACTCTTTCCTGAAGCGTTCAGTTCTATTCAGTACCGGGGCACTCGTACCCACAATCCCCCGACTGACTTCAGCGGTCTGCTGCGCAGCGTGGAGCAGCAGTTAGACAATAACACTACAAGATCTCCACGGTCTGCTGGGGTCATCTTCAAGGCCCTGCACGTGAGTTCCTTCATGTCTTCTTGCGTGGTTGGGGGATGGTGTTATGTTCAAAATATGCCAAAAGAACCATGAATGCAATGTGAATGTTAATGGCTCATAGTTTGTGTGGCTGATCAAGCTCTTATTCTGAAGGCTTTGAGTGAGTGCTTCAGTGGAGAGATTGCTGATGAACATCTGGCAAGCAACTCTTTCTTTCCTGATGAGTACTTCACCTGCTCCAGCATCTGCCTCAGCTGTGGGTAAGTCCTAACAACATCTCACTCAGCTTCAGAGTCTAAATCAAATATGTATATCAAATGGCAGTGTGAAATCTGTTTAGCGAATCTGTTCGGCCAGAGATTAGCCCAGATGGAATCTGCACTTTTTTCACTGTTAATGGTAGTTCTGATGGGGAAAGGTACAGCTTTGTGAATGACGGCGTTGGTGTTTTGTGGAAATCGAGGGTCCTTTCTGCAGAATTGCGTGGGCGCAGATTTTACGTGGGCCTGTGTGGAGTTCCTTTTAAATGAAATATTCGAAAATCAATTCACGAGTTCAGTTGAGTCATCGCTCTGAAGTGCTCCCAGTTTCTGAGTGCCATTTAAAGCTCATTTTAATTTTTTCTATTTATTTAAATTATCAGTGTACTTCTTTACAGTTGAGTGATTTACATATACTTTGTGAAACAAAATAGTTCAATAGAACTGGTAAAGGAATTGAAAAACAGGTCAGGTGACTAAACTTTGTGATGCCCTGCATGCTTTTGTGTGTAAAATCCTTTAAATACCTCACGTATGAACAATAGTAATTGCGATTCTTTGCGTTTATGTAGTTCAGGCTGCAAAAACAGCATGAATCATCTACGGGAGGGTATCGCGCACGAAGCTAAACACCGCTGTCGCTACTCCGCCCACTACGATAATCGCATCTATACATGCAAGGTTGGTCGTAAACAAAGCAACACGTGACTCGACCCAACCCACTATTATTGCTCTGCGAATGCATAGGTTAACTATGTGTTAACTTGCTATTTCAGGCGTGTTATGAAAGCGGGAAGGAGGTGATCGTTGTTCCAAAGACGACTGCATCCTCTGACTCACCTTGGTTTGGCCTGGCAATATATGCTTGGTCCGGGTGAGTCCTGTTATTGGGTCATAGTCAGACAAACTGGAATTTAGTTCATTTCATGTCCCTGTGGAACCGAGTTGTTTTTCTTTGCAGATATGTAATTGAGTGTCCAAACTGCTCAGTGATCTATAGAAGTAGGCAATACTGGTATGGGAACCAGGACCCTGTTGATACAGTGGTCCGGACTGAAATCCAACACGTCTGGCCTGGGGTGAGAAAAATTCCTCTGCTGTATTTTCTTTCCATGTTCCTTTCATATATTTAAATAGCAAAAAGAACAAGCTTTGCTCACTGTCATCCTTCCATCTCAGTCCGACGGATTCCTGAAGGACAACAACAACGCCGCTCAGAGACTGCTGGATGGCGTGAACTATATGGCTCAGTCCGTTTCAGAACTAAGTGTCAAGCCTGCCAAAGCCGTCACTGCCTGGTTGACAGACCAGATTGCCCCTGCTTACTGGAAGCCAAATTCTCTCATCCTTGTGAGTTTTAATCTTAGGTATTTGTAGCATGCCTTTGAAGAGAAGTGTACTTTAAACAGTGTTCAAAGTTTCACTATAGCAAGAGTGTTTTTTTCCAGAAATGTCACACATGTGGAGGAGGATTTCAGGATAACGACACCAAGCATCACTGTCGGGCCTGTGGAGAGGGTTTCTGTGATGGTTGCTCCTCTAAGACAAGGCCAGTCCCTGAGAGAGGTTGGGGTCTGGCACCTGTGCGAGTCTGTGATGCCTGCTTTCAAAACAGAGGGATATCTGAAGGTAAACTGCACTGAATAAAGGCATTCGATCAAATATATGCATTCAAATTTATATAGAGTTTTGGTGCAGATTAATGCGTTAAATGTGTATTTAAAACCAAAAAGGTTTTAAGAGATCTTCTGTAAGATTTGATTTGCGTTTTCTATCATGATCAGAACTACTTGACGCAGCACTGGCGGAGGAGGAAGGTGGGACTCTGATCGCCAGGAAAGTAGGAGAAGCCGTTCAAAACACATTAGGAGCAGTAGTAACAGCCATAGACATCCCTCTTGGTGAGTATTACTTCTATATAAATGACAAACCTATGCAAACGTCATTGTGAAACATTATTAGTAATGTTAACATTTCTGTATGAATCAGTATATTATATACAGTTTTTGGGTTCTCTGGGAACTCGAACCCACAACCTTTGCACTGCTAATGCAGTGCTCCGCCAATTAAGCTATTGGAACACAAGGGTCAGTATGTATAAATGCCTAAAATATAATGTCTCTGGTGCTTATGTTTCCTCATACACCATTGCTAGATGTCAAGATAGATGTTAGTACACAGTGACAGCTGCTTCATTCCAACATCTTGGTGTCATATTGACCCTCTAGTCATTAATATGGCAACAACCGTAGCTACGCCGGATATTAACTACACTATCTGAACAAACAAATCTGATTTCGCCACTTTGAAAAATGATAGTGTGAACAAATTTGATTTCTGAATCAAATTGGAATTCTGTGCAGTGTAAACAAACCTTTAATTACCCTCCTAACCTCCTAGATGATCTTCAGGATTAAGCATAGTAATTTCCTCATCATAAAGTCCTTGAATTTTCAGCATACATACATACAAACGATCAAAAACAAATGATCAAAAACTGTGTTTTTACTAGGTCTGGTAAAAGATGCCGCCCGTCCAGCCTATTGGGTACCTGACCAAGACATTCGTTGCTGCCACGAGTGCCAGCGCGAGTTCAACGCCCGTCTTTCCATCCATCACTGCCGTGCATGTGGACAAGGAATATGTAACGACTGCTCCCCTGATCGCAGGCCCGTGCCCTCACGGGGTTGGGACCATCCTGTGCGTGTGTGCATCACCTGCAACCAGAAACCTGGAGATCTCTAGCAAAACTGAATGTCACTCCGCGTTACAAGACACCCCATATGTGGCCATAGTGTTTCAGTCCAAATTGGGAGGAAAGCATTGCTGTTGAACCAATAAATCCTATTGGTTAAAGCAAGAGGAACATGCTTTTGTCTCAACATTGTCCTATCACGTACAAGCTATTTAACTCTACATAAGCTGTTCACCGTTTAACATATGTAATGGCCTGAGTCTTTCTTTTTTTAAAGGTTAAATCCATCAAATGAAAAAAATGTATGTCAAGACTCTTGACAATCCGTTTTATCATGCAATATGTTACCCGCGGGTAAAGGCAGCTAATGTATGGCCGCTGCAGGATGCATTAGACAGGTGCACAAATATTAGTTTTAGCGAACACGCATCTTTGTTCACCGTCCTGTTGTGTTGCTTTTTCAGTCGTAGGATAGATCATTTACCCTGCTTTTTATTTTTTAAACGCAAGATTGTTTTGTATACATTTACCCTGAAAACATAGCCAAGCATACAGTAGATTTTAGATTCATTCCTCTTCGTCGCTATAATTTGCTGCTTATTGTTGAGCTGATCACGCACGATCATATGATATTATCAGATATTGTTCAGCATAATTTAAAAAGTTTATCATTTATTTGAAAACAAGTGTGTACTCAATCAGGACGTTTATTTTAAGTTTTAAAATGGATCTTTTTAATGCATCACTATAATTGCAGGTCAAAATAACTGTATACTGACTGTAATGCCACGTTGAAACTGCACAAATGACATGTGATGTGGCTTTGTAAAGATGAATCTTACATTTTATGTTGACAGATGCAGGATCTATTCTCATGTTACCCCACAGTAATTGGTCACATTCAGCCCCTGGTGTGTTATTACTGTCAGTTAAATTGTTTTCTTGGCCAAAAACACTTATGTAGAATCTGGTTATTATGGACTCCTAGGCATTGTGTATGGGTGACTGAACATGACTGACACAGACCTAAACATGTTATCTGCACCTTGTATGCTAATTAAATTAAACTTGAGTACCTCTTTTAATGTGGTTTCTATATAAAAGTGAATGGGTACTTAATTTATGGTCGTGGTTTGAATTACTGTCTGTGTTTATTGTCTAATTTCATTACTTTGAACAATGATTAACAATTGTCCCTTGTGTTTTACAACATTGTAACACATTTAAAGTTTTAAAAAAGCAAACGTTGAAATGGCACTTTCTAGGTTAAAATTTCAAGTGGCTATATTTTTGGCAATGTAATCCTGAAAGTAGAGTTTCAATATATTTTTTAATTACTTAAGGGGGAAATTTAAGGTACAAGCACGTATTCTAAATCTCTCAAATCTAATCTAGAATATTTTCCTTAAAAATATTATTTGGCAAATGGCATGGTCAAAATGGTAACATGTTGGTCAGTATGACAGTGTAATAATGGTAAACAGACCCAACTTTCCACATGCTAGTTGTCACCCATTATCTCTTCAAAGGAAGAGAGTAACAGCTAGCACTGAGCCTCCAATGCTAGTCCAACCTGATAGTCTTTGTTGTAGGAGTAGTAGTACAAATCATGCCGTACGGCCATAAGGAGTCCAGGGAGTCCTCCACAACCTCCTAGCTGGGAGGAGAATACCACGTTAGGGATTGAGTCCTTCCCTGCGGGGTGGGGTGAAGGAATTGTCCTGAGGAGGTGACCGTCACGGAGACTCCAAAGACGGGTGTAACAGTCCTGGCCCACTGTAGACAGTTCAAAAGGAGATCTGGTATAAGCATTGCATTTAAACTGAACAGGTAATCGTGTATAGCATACATGATAAAAGATGTACCAGCAAGCAGCAGCTCCTCTGGCTCGTTGACATGAATAGGTAGGTAGGCATATTCATTGTGGTGTCCTTCATATTGTTTAACGGGCTGCTTAACGCGGATATCCCAGAGCTTTATCTGTTCAGTGACACAATATACAGTTATTTAAATAAAACTAAAGATTGTGATTTTGTTCAGCAAATTCTAAACATCATTCAATTCATCTATTCTAAATGTGAGTGATGGTGTGCAGTTATTTGACAGTATAGACAGACCTGGCCCAGCATATCAGCAGCGAGGAGGTAGTTTTCGTCCTGTAGGAGCCGGACGGAGGTGATGGCCGACTCCTGGAAGAAGCGACTGGTCTTCCAGCCGTGATGGCGTCCCCTGTCGCGCTGCCGCAGGTCGATGCTAAAGATCTCTCCTGAGCGACAGCCGTTGAACAGCACAGGTGCCTAAAATATGAGACACAGGCAGGAGTGTGAAGCACCTGAGTAACTCATCTCATAAATATCACACATATAATATTGATACTGGATATTCTTATTGCAAGTAATATTCAAGGCAAATATCTTTGCACTTCTTACACATTAAATTGTTTATGGGCACGTGTGGTACCACACAATGATTATCATAGACTTGCTTTTTCGCTCACCCTGAGGGCAAACTGTTGAGCCAGAACATCGCTGCCGGCAGGGTACGTCGCCCTGCGTCCGGTCACAGCATCTGTCACAATCACACGACGAGAAAGCCCTAGATGTACAGAAACAAACAACACATAATAGTGCAAGTGAAAATACACATACACACACACACACACAAGGAATGAAAAACACACCAGTGCTGAAGGTTTTGTCGGCTTGCAGGTTCAGGCACCATGCGCATGACCAAGCTGTGGAGATCTTAAAACTGCATAGCATCCCTGGCTGATCTAGATGAAAATGCCAGACACTTAGTCTCAATATAAGATAAAGAAATAAAATGTGCTGCATATGAACATGTGGTGGGCACAAAAGTAAACAGTTTTTTTAATACCTGGATTGAAGTTGCTAAAAAGGGAAGCTGGTAATAAGCTTACGCAGCCTGGCGTCTGAGAAATGCCCACCAAACACAACCTAAACAGACCCGTCAGGAAAGAAAACGCTTTTCTAACTGATAATTAGTTCCATATGGAACCTGCAGATTTTCTTTTGAATTTTTGATTGTGGGGAATTCTGTATAATGCACTTAAATACAGTGATGAAACTAGAAGCGCTACACTTTATTAGTAACTAAAAAGACATTTGTTTAAATCACTGTCAAATTATGAGGAAATGTTACTTTAATGAGGAAAAACAAATAAACGCATGAGGGCTGAGATATGTTAATAACTGTGAATCATCGGTGTTCCAATTAGTAATATAAAATAACTAACTGAAGTCAAACATAAAAAAACGGATTGTTTATGAATTCATCACAGTTAATTTGTTGTTTTATTTGTAACATTTGAGATACATGAAGGATACAGAACATGAGAGTCAGTATGTGTCACAGAAGCCCAGCACACGGAGTTCACCTGTATCAAAAATAAAGAGCAATAAGTCACTACCATAACATTCACTACATTTTGTTATTTTGTATTAACAGCTACACATTCAGATCGGTTTACAGATTTAATTCTTTTACCTTGCGGTTGGTAAAATAAAGGTTATCGCACATCTCCACTGACAGAGAGCCTTTTCTGCAGCCGTGGAAGTTCATAATGCCATACTTGCAGCCTCCGTGTGACACATCGTTCACTGTAAACACTCGCTCACAAGCTGAATCTGCCTAATAAGATCAATACAGATACACACACCAATCAAATTTCATGAGAACACTGTTTTTTTCCATAAGACATCACCTTATCCCTTCAATGAGAGGCTTACAACTATGAGATGGAAGTTGTCTGTGTTTGGACTGGTGGAGTTGGCGCTCTGCACCTCCAGCCTGTGACGTTGCATTCCACTGACTTTCACTTCATGAATCAGCCTAAAACAAAACAGCGAGACCAGCCTTGTGTTCACAGCAGCATTCAAAATATTACGAAGATTTGGAACGCTTGAGATTTACAAAACCCTGGCTCAGCTCTCACTCCAGAACCATTTAAGCGAATAAGGGGTAAACAAAGGACTTGTAATGGTATTGCATTTTGTCATTCTTGTATTGTGATTGGACAACATACTGTGAGATACCGAGTACATGACAAGTGCATCCATAAGAGAGGTTATTTTTGCCATACCTACAATAGGAGCTTGGGGGCAGCAGACCAAGGTGTCTCTTCTGTAGCAGCAATGCAGAATTTAATCCAGTCCTGGGAGCTTTCTGGACGTAAAAGTGAGAAACAAGGGGGACAAAATCAACCACCTACTTACAAACAAACCAATGCAATAATTAATTATCAAAATGTCGAACTGCTGCACGTATGCATCACAAGCAGCTTACCTTCTTTGGACCGTCATCTTCTGCCAGTCGTGCTGATCTTATTTTCTCCTCTTCCTTTTTCTGCAACTCCTCCTTTGTCAGAGGGTTGCAATTGTTGTGTCCGGGCAGCAACCGAAAGTAGCGGTTTTTCTCTGGGTCGAAGTAGAAGCCTGGCAGCTCTGTAAATGATGCGAGTGGGTTACATGAGTCACTTTGGACGGCTATATTAAAAAGTTATTCAGAAACACTTTATCTTAGTAAGAGTTCACCTGGAGCAGGTGTGCTGGACCCAGAGGATGATCCAGAATCATCTTCTGTGCTGTCAAAACTAGAAAAACAGCACTAATGTCATGAATGCTGGATCGTAATATTGGACATGCTGGTCATAATTGTGGGCTGGCATGAATAAAACTGTGGGTCCCAATACCCAGAAAATCAACATTTGTGACAGTTAAACAATGTCTGTGTGACATTTAGACATCAGTTTGTGTTAGTTACCCGTAATACTGTTCATCGTGGGTTGAACGATGTCTCCTCCGCCAGTCTGACTGATGGTACTGTCGGTGCCGGTCCCTGCCTTTTGATCGCCAGTTTCCCCGTTTCATTCCTACATAAGAGTCATCCAAGATTTATCATAATAAATCAATCAGTGCCTTTATGATCGAATTGAGGAAGAAAATAAAGCCCGTGTCCTTTATACCGACGGTAATTAAAGCACGTAAAGCTTTTACTGCAGTTTTTTGAAGCATTATTAGGAGTACTGAACACTGATGAAACAGTACTATCTCATTTGCTATTAAACGAAACACAAGCTAACTAACATGCTACGACCGGTTGAAGCGTCATAAACATTCACGTGGCTTGTTAATTTATGTGAATGTTTGCCGTTGGAAACAAAACTTACACGAACATATTTACTGAACATCATTATAACTTTAAAAGTATAACTATTAGAGATATAAAAAATTACCTGAAAGAGAAACCGTCTTTATTGCCCTTTTCCTGTTTGAGAATATGATTTCCTCATATGACACAGGAATTCCCTCCTTCTTCATTCTCATTGGTGGAAATCTCATAGTGTGCAACATTTAAACAACGCGATTGGATGTTGAACTGTCAATCACGTCAGAGGACGAACTCGTTGGCACATAAGAGCGTTGGAATACAATGCATGCGCGTTAGAAAATGATGACAGAAGGATTTAATTATGGTGTTGGAGAAGTCTCAGGAAATGTTCTATATATACATTATATATAGAATATATTGTTACATAGATAATTTCAATAACGAACACTAGATCCGTTACACTGGTAGATATATTTAATCCTATAGGCTACAGGAGGTTCTTATTTTATTCAATTTTCATCAATGCCATTAATTTGTCTCTATAACTTGCCAACCGAAGAGTCTAAGTAAAGATGTTGAAGTGATTTTTTTATTTTGACAGCTGTTGGAAACCACGCCCAGATTCCGAATCCTAGTATTGTATTGGCCAGACTGCCGAACAGTAAGGACCGTATTGGCTGCTTTTCTTTCATAAGGTTCTCAAAGAACTCAGAGATTTGGAATATTGGGTTACAGTGTGGCAAAATGGCGACTGTCATTCAGAATCCACTGAAAGCGTAAGTAATTGCAACAATTATTTTCGGTCATTTTCGAAAACGCGCCGTGTTCCGCATGATTAAGAGTGTGGGTGCGAATCATGTCTCGAAATAGAAAAGAATGCATCGTGCATTTATTATTTTAGGGAATTATGTCCCACACGAATAACTGTCTAATCCACGTACTTTTCTCTTTGTTGTCTTGTTGGCGTGTAATGTAAATATATAAATACTTATGCTTATGTAATTACATTTTTGAGCGTTATGTTCGAACATTCATTTTGTGAACGTGCAATGCGTGTCTCAGCATTCAGCCGCTGATGGTGAGTGTTAATGCAGCATTATTTCAAATGCATTGCTTTCAGAATGAAACGTTAAAGACTCGAGCTGACTTGTTTGCAGGACACCTACTTAATGTCGTGGTCGTGTATGAAATCTATCGGGATGAGCTGTCATATTACCGCTATGCGATTAGCGCGCTCCCATGTAGTTACTTAGAATTTAACAGGTTCGTTTAATCATGTAGATGTTCCGACGTGGGAAAAGTATTACCGTTATGATAATGGTCACATTATTTCCGTGAGCAATTTCTATGTGAAGGAATCGAATAATTTCCCCGTTGTGGCCCTGTGGAGAATATTTAGCGCTGGGCAGACATAACCCTATACATAAGAGAATGTGAAAGCGGAAAGTTGTTAGTTTTAAAGTTTAAATATTACATTTAACAGAAAACCGAATTCACAGTGTAACTTTATTTAAAACACGGGGAAATACAGTTAGGGGTAATTCCCACTAGTTTGGGGGGGTTTGCATACGTTCGTGACATCACATCAAAAATGATTTATGAGATTTGTGTCGTGTCTTGTGCATTAACATTGTTTTATCTGTGTTTAAATTTTAAAAACAGGGTAACAAACATTAAAAGATAAGTGACGGATAATAATGGAATTCACTGTTACGTTTTCTTGTTTTGGCCGCTGAAGCGGAGAGCTGCTTTTCCCCCATGTGACAGAATTCCAGGTTTTATTAGATTTCATTTATTACAGCTTTAAGGAGAGTCAGAGGGGTTGTCTTTATTGGCATTTGTCAATAGTTTTTGGCTATGAGCAGAGTTGTCTCAAGGTGAAGCTACTTTAAAGGAACCGGTGTTAAATATTTGATGGAGAAAGAGAGGATTCGCTTTCAGTGTGTGACGTTCAATAAGCATTAATCTTGCCATTAATAAAGCACACACATGGTATCCTTAGTTTTCTGATGGCACTGATCTTTGACTAAATCTGATTATGTTTGAACAAGATCTTTTGAGGGACTGTGTTGCTTATGAGCTTTAGACTCCACATATTAAATTCTCATATGCTTTCCTAGAAACTCATGATTAGACCCAGGCGGATCCTGGAAAATTTGCAGTGAAGCAGACCCGGCAGAACATACAAATCAAATGATTAATACTAAACCTTAGCTTGCTCAAGCTGATTTGTTGATGTGTGTATACACTGAGGGGGGATGCAACTTTTCAAAATGCTGTGGTGAAGATTAGCAATGTCCCAGGATCCCTCAGTACCCATCTGTTGTGATGACTAGCCTCAGATATGTCAGTAGGCAAGAGACGGAGCCCCATCTGCTCCAGATCAGGGGAATAAAGATCTCCCATCCTACGAAAAGACATCAGGGGGTCACAAGAAACAGAAATAGGAGCCATATACACCTGTCTGAGCATTTTTTATTTTGTTTTGCCCCCTCTCTTAACAATAGTATTGTTTTAAACACTTTCCTCAGAGACAGTAAGCATGTCCTCTTTTTGTAGCGGAAATTTTAATTTGAGACTGCAAATGTCATTATGTTGCTTGGGCAAATGGTGTGTTTTTTGTCTGGTTATTTATTGCCATAAATGAGATTACATCCCACCATTGTTAAATACAGTTGTTTTTTCTACAGAGGCTATTGGAGCAGTAATACAGTATATAGCACATTCAACAGTTTTCATTTATTACTCTTAACATGCATTTTTACTTACACTTTTACTCTTTTAAACTACGTTTGTTGGTGCAGCCTAATGTAGTCATGTTCGTTTTACATGTAAAACACATGTAATGTGTTTGTTACTCACATAAAGCTAATTTTCGGGGCACCTGACAAAATATATTTTACAGTGTAGTGTCGGGTGGGATGTGTTTATTTGATTTCAAATAAATTATGGAGGGGGGGTAAGAAGGCGGGGTTTAGGTTAAAGGGGCTGCGTGTGCAGTAGTCTGCTCCCCTCCCCCACATTTAGCCTGTCTAGATGCGTTACATTTTCGCATTACAACTGCACTACAAACACAGCGGAGCCCGGGGTCTTTGTGTGTCCAGGCACCAGGAATAACAGGGGTTTTTGTTAGGATAAACTCCAGTCACACGAAGCCCCGTTTCCTGTTCAGCAGGGACAATGACATCTTGCTCTCAAGTATCTATCAGTTCTCAACCAAAACAGCTGAAAGGAAAAGCATATTTTACGTGCCAATTTACTATTCATTCCATAATCCATTTGCAAACAGTCTAGACCTCTCACCCTCTTTTCTTTTTTTCAGTTTCTTTCTTTGTGAAATAAAGACTCCTTAAATGTTTGGTACCCAGCCCAAAAACTCCACACTCCAGGAGTTCTTCAAGCTCCTCTGGCCTTCCTTCATTCACCACTGAGAGCTTTTGCTCAGATTGTGAGTGATATCATGAAGGCACAGAAGTCTGATGGGGCACCTATGTTTAGCTTCCTCACAGCCTAGATTTGGTTCAGACTCTTTAAGAGTGTCTAAAGAGGTTGAGTGCAGAATTAGCCTAGATGTTGCTCCTCCATTATTGTCACTCAGTAGTTATTGTTTCACAGATGCATAATCATAAAATTAAAACTAGAACAGTACAGGGCAAAGTATAAACACTTACACTATGTGTTTTCAGGTGTATAAGCATTACGGTTTGTTTAATGGTACAGAATTTGCTTTGTG